>APFE030786738.1:347942-388921 GCA_000404065.3 Pinus taeda | reverse complement strand
AAGGAAAAATCAAACACATCAATGGATTCCCCAGTGGAGTCGCCAATTTGTCATGCGGAAGAGTTATTTTTGCGGACAAACCTAACCTCCCTAGGAGTCTAAGACTCTCTAGTGACAAACAAACCAAACAAGAGCAATCCTTCTCTAAACACACATTATTCTATGAGAGATCAAGTTTTTTCCGATCTTACCTTAGGTCCAACGCTTGTTGTAGCAGTCCAGCCTTGCTGATCCAGATGAGCTCCTCCTTCAATTTAAGACCTGCATACACTAACAAAGCAAACGATTACATAACACCTGAATATTCATCATAAAACAAAGCATATTCATCACATAGACCAAGGAGTACATGAAATAATTCATTAACAATAAATCATTGAGAAGAATGGACATATTTGTATTAAGGAAACAAAAAAGGAACCATTACAACCTGAGCCTTGGTGTTGTGCAAGCTCCTCCCAGGGTCCAGCAAGAGATTTCCTCTATTTTGACAAGCTCACCCACTCCCACTATGGCAACCAGGAAGGATAGTGATCTCTCCTCACAAGTCAACAATGGAAGTCCTAATTCCAGCAGCATTTACCCTTTAGAATGTTCAGCTTTCAACCTCCCCTCCTTTGGCCCAAGGCCTGTATTTATAGTGTTCTAGAGGAAGTTATTCAGTTCCAACATCAATGGGATACTCCCTCTTTTGGATGGGGTAGCTCCTCTCTTGATGGGATAAGTTCCTCTATCATAGGGATGCATGAACCATCTGGAGGCGCTCAATACACGTCAAACACTCTTCTAGAAGGCTCTAGAAGTGACCACAAGTAACTTTTTTTAAGATGAAACTCGCGCCTTTTGACCTTTACAGGGGTACGCACCCATCCTTTGTCTTACAGAGCGTACAAGTACACAGGTACAATGAGTTTGGGGTGCGTACACGCAGGAAAGGTAGAGAGAACCTGCGTACCCAGAGATAAACATGTTTTTAGTGACTTTCTCTCTTTTTTGAAGCTTGACATGAAGAGCAGAGGTTTTAGGCTTAACAAGGAGGATAATATAACTATTGATGGAGTCATATTAACTGTAGATAGTCATGGTGACAAATTTCAGTGTAACATCCATGACCACACAAGGGGGGCTGCGCTGCCATGCGGGTTGGCTAGAAAGTGACCATTGAAGTCACTATTCATGATGGGATGCTCGACTTGAGACCAAATGGAGCAGGTGGAAAGCATTTAAGAAGTGATTTATGGGCAAGATTTTGGGAAAATATGCCACCAAGAGAACATTAATGAACTGGATTTGGGGGGAATAGTCGAATTCAAATTCAAAAGGCGCTATAAATTACAAAGGGCTGCCCAGCGAACAACACTTGGTCATTTGAAAATTGAGTTGTAATATACTCCGCGTAGCCTGAGCAGAGCCCCATTTGACCTGTGTAAAATGTTGATTGATCCCCTAAGTACGTGAGTGATAGATTTCTGGTCGAACACGATGGCAGCATCTGAGGAAGTTATGGAAATCATAGAGATGACTGCTGAAGAGGCTGTGTAGGCCCTAACTGTGGGGGATGCCCCTAAAGGTGCCAGGATTGTGGTAGAAATCCCTAAATTATTGAGCACGCAAAGACCAAAGAAAGAAAAACAGGTGATGGTGCCTGTACGTGTGTCCCCGGGAAACCCACTGCGCACCAGGCTAATAATGGCAGAGAAAGGGAAAGCCATTAACATAGAAACTGATGAGGAGGACGAAGACCTAGAGGACCTTATCATCGAAGAAGACAAGGATGAAGGCATGGAGGGAGAAACTGAGCCTGCACATCCTCCAACAAAGCTGCCCACCTATATCCCCCCGCAGAAGGGGAAGGCTAAAGTGCCCAAGGATCTTGACGAGAGCAAGAGCCCTCTCTAGACCCCGCTCCTCCCAGACGACATCATTTTTGAGGGCACACACCTAGGGCAAGTCCCTAGCTTAAAATTTGAAGATTGGAATCTCACTGACCACAAGAAGTTCCCTCATCTCGAGACTGCAAAACTTAGGAAGCCTAAGCAGAACACCTCGATGTGGGTTACTGAATTAGAGCCATGAAAGTGGTTGCGTAGAGTGGAAAAGACATGGCTACTTAACCTGCTCTGGGTGCTGCATTTCCACCGTGCCTAAATAACAAATTTTATCATTAGGCAGTTGCTCTACCTAGTGCATGGTGGGTGTTTGTGACTCAAGGAGCCCATCCCCATCACAGACCACTTGAATCACCGCATTACCCAGTTGCCATGTAAAGAAGAGGACTCGACAACTATCGCAAAGGGGAAAAGCTGTGACTTGGCCATTGCGGAGGCCATGAATAAGAGGTATAAACTAGAAAAGAAGAAGAGGGGCTATGCCATATCCAGTATCAACAACAAAGCAGTGAGAGTGGTGACCCAAATACTGGCAAGTAAGGTTATGAGCAGTGCACGAACGGGGTCCAGTTTAACTATTCTAAGTTCCTCTGCAAGGAATTATTGGAGAATTGTCGTGAGGCTCAAGAAAAAGGAAAAATGTTACATTGTGCATGGTTTCTGGTGTCCATAGTGCTCGTGGCAGGGGAATTGCCGAAGGACAGTTAGTTCCCCGCAATTGACAAGGATTTTCCAGAGGCCGCGAAGTACGGTTTGCTCTGGGCCACGAAGGACACAAATAGGATCCGCGACAATAAGATATTCTAGGTGTTCATGGAAATGAACCTCAGAATGGGGATTAACAACAAGCCATAGTTATCACCCACTATCTACAACATCCTGCAAAGATTTGCAAAGTTTAAAGTGGAACTCCATAACATATACATCAGAGCGCGCAAGGAATCGGCCACAATGGAGAGAGCTACCCTTTGTAGCCATGAATGATGCAATCTTTGATGTACTGGATACATGGCCACCAGAGTGGTGTGCTCCAGACATCACAGAAATGGAGAAGTCTGTGGCGTAAAGGAAGAAAGAGGAGGCCAAGTTGCGCATGGCACAGTTGGCAAAGAAGGGAAGGAAGGAGGTAGCAACAGAAGAAGCACAAGAGGTATGGGATGCTGCACAAACAACAACGGAACAAAAAAAGGCCACAATAGTAGCAACACAGGAGGCAGCTGAGAAGTCACATGAGGGCCAAAATACGCCTTCACATGTGCAGGAAGCAAAGGAAGAGGAGGGGGGGCGCGGACCCACAAATCACGTCAACACAGCATAAGTGCCAGTGCCCGAGTGAGTGAACGGGGCCATGCAAGAAGGTCAAGGAATCAAAGTTGTCTATTGATCCGATCACCCTTACCGAGGGTGATATGCATGACATCGGTGAGACAGTGCGTGATGTCACCTCCGAGGCCCATCTAGAATTTTATGCAGGAGAACCAGATTGTGTTGGGGGCCCTTAGAGCACAGCTGTAGGAGTTGCAAGTGTGCACTCCTTAGGCTGGTACCCTTTCGACCAGCCTCACAGTAGGGACAACTGCAGTAGAGCAGATGTTGCATGCATGGACGACAAATACAATAGTGCTACCGGAAGGGGCACTAGTGACAACAAATGAGGTTGACAAGCCTACACTTAACGCACTAAAGGGTATCGGGATCAACATGGCTACACTCCTACGAGAGACATTGTACATTCTACAGGATGGGGTTACCGTAGAATTGTGGGCTAGGGGGAAATGTGTGTTGCAAGTACTAAGCGAGAAAAAGATCAACATGGAGTAGTTTAGCTCGTAGTGTGATGAAGTGGTGTGACAGAATCGGTAGTTGGTATAGGTACTGGACGAATCTTGTCAAGACATCCCTGAGCTAGCCATCCCAACAAATACACCAGCAGAGGCGCGCACTCACAAGCTAGTAGTAGGAGTGCATGAGGCACAAGAAGAAATGACTAAGGTTCATTTGAAGTTGAACCTTCAGATCACAGAGCTGCAGTTGAAGGCGTAGCCGTCCACCCCTCTAGAAGTAAGAGAACAACACACCAGCACTATTATAGCAGGACTGGATGAGATCGACAGTGCAGTGTGGGACTGCACCAGAATGCTAGAGGAGTCATTTGAGGTCCTCACAAATCTACAGGAGGACCCCAACATCCAGTGCTTAGAGACAGAGGTGCATGAACTCTAGCAGCAATATGACAGTGTCAAAGGAATTGCCTAGATGGTGGCCCTCACCTAGAGGCTCACGTGAATGCAATAGGCCAAAGTGTTGAAAGAATAGGTGGATGTGGCACAACACAAAGAAGAAGTACTAAAAGCGCATGTTTAGCCTTGGATCGACGAGGCATTCACCATCACAAAAAAGGTTGAAGGAAAGCTCGCACAGATGCAGGGATGCAGGAATAGATGCATGGAAGCAGTTCCGACACCGCGGTCTCAGAACAATGCATACAAGAGATCTAGTAGGCAGCTGCTCAGTGCGTTGTTAACCTTGCAGTAGTTCACGCAACATGGGAGGGACTACGTGTGAAGATCTCCACGCCGACCGAGTGACTCGAGGGTGAGTCACGATGTTTGTGTTGGGGGATTGTTTGGCATGGAATCCCCCCAAGGCATGTTTTGGGGCTTAAAGCCCAAGTTTTGACCAAATCCTTTGTAAAAGCACCGCTAATTATGGGTGTAGAGCACGAAGTCATAATAGAGTCACAGGGTTGTCTGCCCTCGTTTTTGTAATGTAATGTCGACTTGATAGACCTACCCATGGTCCACAGACCATGGGATTGTATAAATAGAGTGAGGCTCTAAGTGTAGAAGACAAGATGTATCTAGAAGAAGCATGATGAGTCTAAGAGATTAAGTGGAAGTGTAAAGTGTGTCTTTGGGTCATAGAGTAGGAAGAGGCTCTGTAGTTGAGTGCGTAGAGGCCTATTAGTTCGTAGCTGAGTGCGCGGACCCCTGCAGTTGAGTGCACAGTGCAGGTCGATTCTATAACCAGTGGAAGAATTAATAAATAGAAGTTTACTATATTTGTGTGTATATTTTCCTGTTTAATGCATTATTATGTATAAATTGCAAGTGCATTGTTTAATTGTTGCGCGAGCTTATATGTGTGTGCTGTATAAATAATTATAACACAAGACTTATATTTACGCGAAGATAAATAACTAGTGAAGGAAGGTAGGTAAGATCTCAGGTGTGACTTAGGGAAGTAGTGCAGAGCATTTCTCCAGCAGCGTGGAAGCCTCGTAGCCCCTAGTTAGGGCTGCGCGAAGGCAAGTATATCAGGGTGTGAAGGCCAGGGAAGTGTGCAAAGCAACCTGCGTACAAGATGAGCAGTTGGACTGAACCAAACCCTCAGACATCTCAAGGGTGCGGAAACCTAGTTCCACCACCCTCGCATACTACTTCGGGTGAGACCTCAGTCTGTGCTCCGTAGACTATTGCCGAAAGGGCAAATAGTATAGGGATTTGTTTGGCTAATTAACTTCGAACATGGGTCAGGCCCCAACAAGCCAACACCCCTTTCCCATCTCTACCCCTGGTGCAAAAATGAGTTTGGGGTTTTTATATCAATTTCATGGGAAGATAAAAAAAATCCCACATGGGCTCTCTAGCTAGCCTAAGCCTGTCATGTCGTTGGTTGGGCGTAGGTCTTGGGGTTGATCTCTCATTGCTCAAAATTTAACATGCATTCTTTTTTTGTTTGGTGGTTGGTGTTTGTATTATGGGTGGTTGGTAATGGTTTTGGCGTGATGTAATGTTTGGAGATCCACCCATTAGGTGGGACGGCTTGGTTAGTCGAGCAGGTTCGAATCCTGCTGGCCCTATTAGTCATATGGTTGGGCGGGGTCTAGCTCACCCACAATCCTGACCCATATATATCTATATATGTGTGTGTGTGTGTGTGTGTGTGTAGATATGTGTGTATCCTTTAGGCACATTTAACCTTTCTTTCTACACTTGATAATGTTTTTGTCAACTTTAATATGTCGTTAGGAGGGTTAAGAGATGATTTACATATCTTGTTTGTCCAATGAATTTAATGTGTTGGATATTGAGGATACTCTATGTAGATCACATAGGCATCCACCAAGAGAAGAATATGGGCTTGTCCCCTATTAAAGGATAATAGAAACTCAGCTAACTCAAGGACATTATTGCCATGAGGGAACCAAATTCAACATTATAAGGACTTTGGAGGGAAGTAGTCCTCTCTTCAAGGAGGCTGCCCCTCAAGCATTTTTGTATAAAAGATCTAGGTGGATATTGGTGGCCACCCTCCTATTCCACTTGGACACCTAACACTATTTCATTGAGTTTCCTTAATTATAACATAGTTTAATATTTTTGGCAAACTGTCAGATCCTAAACTTCCGGAGTCATTCTGAGGCTGTAAATGACCTTTTTTTGGGAAAATAAGCAAACCAATAGTCGATGATAGGGGTTTTCAATTGAAAGTTGTAGTCCTTAGATATAAATTTATAATGAGGTATCATACACATCAAACAAAGATCATATGCTAAATTTATGACCCCAAGAGGTTGATGTACTAACTAACCACAACGAGGCCCATAAAATTTTGGCTTCATCTCCTAGGGTTAGGTTTCCAGATGTTTAGGATTTTCCCTTATTTTTCAATAATAAAATGACCTTTGAGCCTCATTGTAACATAGTTCAGAGGCATCTAGTTGCCACATCCCTTCTCAAAGATAAGCTACCATAGCCAAAGCTAGTTTATTTTCATTCTACATGTAAATATTTTTAGTATTATGTTATTAATGAATTGAAGTTCATTTTTCATTGTAACTCTATGTTTATGTTTAAATCTATTTTTCATTTTGTTCCTTCATAAATCTAGATTAGTGGTATTAAAGCATTATGCTCTTTCTCTATTTTTTGGTTCTTGTCCCCAACAAGGTCAGGGTAGAAGGCGTTGAGAATTGAATTGGTTGATCCTTGCAATACTAGCCTTCCCGACCTCGACAACTTCCCATGGCATAAGAAAATAAAGTCAAGGGAGCATGAGATCCTTTCAAACTGTTTCTTAAGGAGGCCCTCAAGCGAAAAAGGAACAAGAAAATGGATAAATTTTCCCAGATCTTTCAGTGGGTATCAACAGGTGAAGCATCTTCATCTGGAAACCACCTTGGATGTGCCACCCCCTTCAAGGCACAAGTTAAATTTGACATTCTTATATTTGAAAGTGAGATAGATGCAGATGTTGTAGATAAATGGTTAAATTTATTGGAAGGATATGTTTTGGTCCATAATTTTTCGAACAAAGAAAATATTACTTTTTCACTCCTTAAGGCCATCCCTCGCATCCAATAATGGTGGGAAACATAATGCGAGTAGAGGGACAATAGGGACCCTTACTATTTGCAACTGCACCCACTTGGAATTATTTTCGATATTCCTTCAAGGAACAATATTACCCTATTAGGAGCTATGAAAAAAAGTACATAAAATGAACCACACTATGGCAGGGAAGGGACTAAGATGTGTCAGAGTTCACAAATAATTTCCATCCGCTTCGCATGAAGTTGGGTATCAAGGATTTTGAGTGGAATTTGGTAATTAATTACCGCACGTCTACAAAAATACATCTAGGACAAGATGGAGTTCTTGGACATCTACTCACTTGGCACTGCATACCAATATTCTATCAAGATCGAGTAAAAATTCAAAGAGAAGAAGCAAGAATTTGGATATGTGAATCTGAAGAAAGGAAAAGGTACCCCAAAACAATAGAACAAATATTAAGGCTAAGGTGCGATCACTCAAGACCACCCATTGAATTTGCAGGAAAAGAGAAACACCATGAAGACAAATAAGGACATAGGAAAGTGGTGTGAGTTCCATTATAGCCCCACTCAGAACACAAATGAGTGTCATGCCAAGAAGTCACTAGTGGCAAAGATGAAGGCTTCAGAGTGAAATGCATGTTCCGACCTTGAGTCAGAACCTGATAAGGGGAATGAAAAGGGAAGAAGATTATTGATTTAGATCCCACTACCACCATTGCCACCACCAATATCTAGAAGATTGAGCCCAAAGATCTAGAGGAAGGGGAACATCTCATCCACTCACAGATCATTAGAGAAATTTTGAGGTCTAAAATGGGCCTCAAAACAAAAATGTAAAACTAAAATAAAATATATAAGAAAAAATAATATTGAATATGATGATATGAACCATGGGGGGTGATTCACCATTTTTGGAGTAAAATGGTAAAAATATTAAAAAATAAAAATAAATAAAAAAAACTACTTTTTCAACTTGTATTTTAACCCTATCTCCCTATGGTTTTATTCAAATTTCGAGTGGGATCACTCATTGGACACAAAATTTAATTCCTCATCCAAGGATTACCCATGTTTCATACTTTTGATGGACCCTACTGCATGAAAAATGAGAAATACATGAAAAATGTGATTATAATAACAATTTTCAAGTATTTCTCATTTTTTGTCTAGCAGGGTCCATTGAAAGTATGCAACATGAGAACTCCTTGGATGGGGAATTAAATTCTGCATCCAAAAATATCTCCCACTCAATATTTGAGTAAACTTGTAGGGAGATAAGTTGAAATTAGAAGTTGAAAAAGTAGTTTTTTTCATTTTTCCTCTAAAATTAGATGATGTAATTTAATATTATTTTACTATTTCCACCTTATACCTTAAAATTTCTCTAGTAAAAGGTTGGGCCTACCAACCACACTGCACCTGTAGCCATACACCATCGGGTGGCTCCACCAAGGACGAGATCTATGTGTTAGCCAACAATGCTTCCTTCCCTATAACATAAAACCTTTCATAGACGAGGTACTGTGTGATGTTACTCCTCTTGAATTCTGTGATGTGTTATTAGTCAAACCATACTTTTGAAAGAGACATGTTGTGTATGAGTCTAGGGCTCACACTATTAGTATAATGTTGTGAAATAAGTTATACGGAATACCTTAGGTAGCCTTGCCTACTACCATCTCTTTGATTTATGCTAAGCAATGCAGTAAGATCATCTCCCAAAGAGGGGAATTTGTTTTCTTTCTAATTCTCTCTCAAAGTAAGGGAAGATTGTGGCCACATCCATGGCCCCTGATAAGGGTTCCTCCACACAATAGTAGCAGGTGGATAAGGTTGTGGAAGAATACAAGGACATTTTCTCTTCACACGGGGGGGGTACCTTTGCATTGTCAAGTCAAGCATTTGATTGATTTAACTCTTGGAAAATCTCTACTTAGTGGGCCAATATAGCACCTCCCTATTATGGAAAATGAATAAATCGAGTGATAGATCTAGGAGTTGTGGAAAAAAGGGCACATTTGACCAATTTCCTCACCTTGTGGGAGTCCGATTGTACTTGTACAAAAGAAGAATGGCACCTGGAGACTACATTGATTATTGGGAACTAAATAAAATCACTATTAGGAACAAATATCCAATCCCACAGATTTATGACCTTCTTGACCAGTTCAAGGAGGGAAAGTAATTCAACAAATATCAATTTAAAGACTGGCTATCACTAGGTTCTAATAGATCCCACAGATGTATGGAATACCACCTTCAAATCCAAGGAGGGCATTTTTGAGTGGTTGGTTATACCTTTTAGGTCGAAAAATGCCCCTGCAACTTTTATGAGGTTGATGGATGACATCTTGCGACCCTTTACCAACTTTTTCATCGTTATATATCTGGATGACATCCTCATATTCAATAAGAATTGGGAAGAGAAATTGTAACACATTCAATAGGTCCTTCGAACCCTGCGACAACACAAACTATGTACCAACTTGGAGAAATGCACCTTTGGCATGAATCGGGTCCAATATCTGAGTTACATCATTGATGAGAAAGGCATGCATGTGGATCCGGATAAGATACAAGTCATTCGGGATTGGCTAGCCCTGACCACTCTAATAGAGCTTCACAAATTTTTGGGCCTTGCCAATTTTTATCAAAGGTTTGTGTTGGGATTCTCTCATATCACTTACCATTTGAGTCAAGTTACCAAAAATGGAGAGAAAACAATATTTTTATGGTATAAGTCCCAAAAAATTTATTAAAATTGGCAACCAGGGCCAAACTCCATGATGATCACCTTATTCATTGCTGATAATATTTTATCTAGATTCCTCTCATCCAGAAATGTAGGATTTATCTAAATATCATCTGATTCCAATAAGTATTTATGGAGATATGAATTTATTTTGATCATGGAAAAATTGTCAAAGTCGGCCAGCAACTCAAGTAGGCTCAGAAGCCCAACGCACACATCTATTCATCATCAACCTTTGCATATAAATACAGGATGTCTCCTCCTCATTTGGACACACACTTCTCATCCATCTCTCTCTCTCTTCTGTGTAGAAAAGAGTCTCTCTCTCCTGCACAGATAGATCTCTCTCTCACACATGGGAAAGAAGGATGCAGTTTTCTAAGGGTTTACAAATTGCAGATTGGAACTTTGACCAGCGTTGACTAGAATTCTCTCTCTCCTAACTACGCAGTAGGTGAAGCTGACTCTCCTTGGAAATCCGTAATTTTTGGCACAGGAATCGAGGTGATCTAACCTCCGATTTGGAAGATATTGAGTTCCCTAGTTTAGGGCTGATGTCACTGATGTTGATGCCAATAATGTTGATGTCGATAATGTTGATGTCGCTGATCTAGGGTTTTCTATTGTTGATATAAATCAGATTTTTGTGCTATTTCTCTCTACTAAATTATTGAAGATAAAATAATATTTTATCAAAGGGTTTCCCCATATTAGGGTTTGTCCCTGGCTAGCACCCACATCTTGTGTCTCCTGTCTTGGCTTGTTTTCTGTCGATCATTGAATGTTTTATCTGCACTTTACTTAATGTACATGTGATTGCTAATATGTGGATAATAAGAAGAAAAATAAGTAAACTGCTCTAAGCATAGAACATACCATAAATTAACATCGTATCGGAGCTGCAGTGAAGACAAAGCCCGAGCAAGAGCAAGAGCAATCACCAAAGAGAAGATTAGCAACGCTATCCTAAAAATAACTATGGGGTCCTCAACACTCTTCCCCGCTGAAGGCAAGCTCTGTGAGAAGTCTGACTATCATGGATGGAAGATGTCTCTCGATCTGACTTTAGAATATCAGGAAGTGTTGGACCATGTGAGAGGCAATATTGTTGAGCCTCCATCAAATGCATCCGCTGCTGCCAGGAACAAATGGAAATCTGGAGAAGTCAAAGCAAAGAAGATCATTTGGGACTCTATCGACAAGCGCTTGGTGACCTATGTTTCTAAACTGAATACCTCGAAGGAAATCTATGATAGACTGGATGTATTATATGTACCTGATCTCAAAAGGAACCTGGTGTCCATTTCGGCAATGGAAGACAAAGGCTACATGGTGGTTTTCAGTGATGGCAAGGTACATGTATGGAAAAACAATATTAAAGATGCCTTCACTCTTGGGTTTCAAGTTGATTCATTATATCAGGTTGGAGGAAGTCCACTAGGTGTCATGTCTTGTGACACATCTCTTCAATCTGAACTATGGCATCAAAGGTTTGCTCACCTTCATTATAAAGCTCTACCTGATGTAAGAAAAATGGTGACCAAAATGCCCAAGTTCATAATAGAGCAAGAAGGTGTATGTCCCGGATGTGCCAAAGGAAAGCTAAAAATGGGACCATTCCCCTCAAGCCAAAGCAAGACCTCTGATATATTTCAGTTAGTTCACTCAGACATATCTGGTATGATACCTGTGAACTCCTTGGGAGGATATTAATATTACCTCATTCTTACAGATGACTATTCTCGCAAGACTTGGATATGATTCTTGAGAAAGAAGGATGAAGTGTTCTCCTGGTTTCGACACTTCAAAGCCTTGATCGAGAATCAAACTGAAAACAAGATCAAGATCTTAAGGATTTATAATGGGACTGAATATGAATCTAATTAGTTTCATGAATTTTGTAAAGAGGCTGGCATTAAGACGGAGACTACTACACCATACACTCCTGAACAGAATGGTGTGGTGGAAAGGAAGAACCATATGATTATGGAAGTTGTCTATGCTATGCTTCATGACCAAAGACTTCCAAAGTTTCTATGGGTCGAAGCTGCAAACATTGCCGTATATGTACAAAACTAATGCCCCCATCAAGCATTGGGTTCCAAGACTCCTGAAGAAATGTTCACGAGTAAGAAACCTGATGTATCTCATTTTAAAATTTTCGGAAGCCCTGTATATTTTCATGTGTCAAAAGAGAAAGGGAACAAATTGGGTGCATCTAGAAAGAAAGGAATCTTCGTGGGCTATAGTGAAAATACTAAGGGCTATAGAATCTATGTAGTGGTTCAAAGGGAAGTCGTGATTAGTCATGATGTCACCTTTGATGAAGATATGGCTCTTAGCAAGGTGAATAATCTTCCTACTATGAGGAGCTCTCAAGAAGCTGACACCAGGGGACCGAAAGAAAAAAATGATGAAACAATGCTCGATGTGGAAGAATCCATGGATCCTATTGATCCTCCTCCACGTGAGCCTTCCTCTTCTAGTAAGAGGCCTTCATGGCTAAGGGGGACACTTGATGATGCTAAAGGACACGCTGCACCCCGAGGAACCTTCCGTGAAAGTAAGAAACCAAACAGGTATCAGGGATACCTGACCATCATGAGCACGATCATTCAAAATGAGCCTTCATCATTCTCAAATTCCATCAAGCATCAAGTGTGGAAGGATGTTATGACTGAAGAATATGAGTCTATTATGAATAATGATGTCTAGGAAGTGGTTCTCAGACCCCCGGATAAGACAATTGTCACTTCTAAATGGATTTATAAGATAAAGCATGCAGCTAATGGAAGTACGGAAAAGTATAAGGCTCATTTTGTCACTTGTGGCTTCTCCTAGACGGAAGGTATAGACTATGACGAGATATTTGAACCTGTTGCCAGATATACCACCATCCACTCAATCATATCCCTTACAGCTTCACAAGGATGGAACTTACATCAGATGGATGTTAAGGCTGCGTTCTTGCATGGTTCAATCAAAGAAGAGGTCTACGTGGAGCAACCCGAAGGATTTGAGATTTATGATTGAAAATATCATGTGTGCAGGTTGAAGAAGGCCCTCTATGGGCTGAAGCAAGCACCCCAAACATTGTATGAGAGGATCGATAGCTACTTGATGAAGCTGGGTTTCATTAAGAGTGAAGCCGATCCTATCCTTTACTTTAAGGTTGAAGATGACAAACATCTCATACTGGTGTTGTATGTTGACAACCTCTTTCTAATAGGTGTAGACCCTCTCATTCACAAATGTAAGAGGGAGTTGGCTTCTGAATTTGAAATGAAGGACCTAGGACTGGTGCACTATTTCCTAGGACAAGAAGTTTGGCAGAAGCCAGGGGAAGTTTTCCTATCTCAAGGAAAATATGTGGTGAAGATATTGGAAAGATTCGTTATGGTTGACTGCAAGCCTGTAACTACACCAATGGAGCTTGACTTCAAAAAGTTAAGCGGTAGTGATGTTGGACCTGTTTTATGAAATTCCACCAAGTATCATCAACTCATCAGAGCATTAATGTTCTTAGTGAATTCCCGTCCAGACATATGCTTTGCAGTCAACACATTGAGTCAACATATGGTTGAACCTCACCACATACATTGGATTGGTGCCAAGAATCTGTTGAGATATATTTGTGGCACAATTACTTATGGGTTAAGATACACTACCGGAGATGTGAGACTACTTGGATATACTGATGTTGATTGCGCAGGCAGTGTGGTGGACCGTAAGAGCACTTCTGGGTGCTATTTCTCCTTGGGATATGCTTCGATATCCTGGATGAGGAGGAAGAAGAAGTCGGTGGCTTTGAGCAGTGCCGAGGCAGAGTATATTGCACTAGCATGGCCTCCTGTGAGGCAGTCTGGTTGCAAAAGCTCTTTAGTAAGCTATTTGGATTTACATTGGATACCACCGTGATTCTATGTGACAACCAGAGTGGGATCCATTTATCAGAAAATCCCATATTTCATTATTTCTCCAAGCATATTGATATCAGGTACCACTATATTCGAGATATGGTGTAGTGAGGAGCAATAAGGCTCCAACATATCGGTACAGATGAACAAGTCGCTGACATTCTGACAAAGCCCCTAGGAAAGGTCAAATTCCTGACTTTCTGAGAACGAATTGGTGTCATTCAAAGACCCTCTGATGAGGGTCAAGTATGATGTACTGAGCTCTGGAATTTCCAAGGGGTTATGGGGTACTTCTTGGAGTGACATATGACCACAGGGTGACTCACCATCCCTTGTTGGTGCACTTAGTACAGGGTAAAAGGTTCAACCTTCCCATGTGACACGCTATGGCGACCATGAAACAGGATGATTAGTTCTTCTATGGGCCAAGATGATTCATTCTCTGTGGTGACTATGGAACAAGATGATTAGTTCTCCATGGCAATTGTGGGATAGGATGATTTGATCTCCTGTGGATAGGATGATTTTCTCTCCTATGGATAGGATGATTCACTCTCCTATGGACAGGATGATTCGCTCTCTTGTGGGACAGGATGATTCGCTCTCCTGTGGACATGATGATTCGCTCTCCTATGGACAAGATGATTTTCTCTCCTGTGGACAAGATGATTCGCTCTCTTGTGGGACAGGATGATTTGCTCTCTTGTGGATAGGATGATTCTCTTTCGTATGGACAAGATGATTCACTCTCTTTTGGGAGAGGATGATTCGCTCTCCTGTGGACTGGATGATTAGTTCTCCTATCAAGGCATCCTACCCATGTAGTCTGGGACTCATGGGAAGTACCTCTCATTTATTAATGAGTAGGGAAATGAGGATATGGACCATAGTATTACTGATGGACGGATCATTGTATCTATCGTACTCCCTATGCTAAGATGACCTTCATTGATCTGGGATCAATGATACTGGTCTGGAACCAGTGAGAGTGGTACCCACTATGACACTGACTTTGGGTTAGTGGAGGACTGGTCTGGGACCAGTGGTACACACTCTAAGACTAACTTCGAGTCAGTGGAGGATGGTATGATACATCCTCGATCACTTCTTCTTCTTCTTCATAGTTTGAGTAGAGTAGAGAAAAAAAAAGCAGAGCATAGCATAGCAAGGCAGAGCAGAGCATAGCAAGGCAGAGCAGAGCATAGCAAGGTAGAGCAGAGCATAGCACGGTAGAGCAGAGCATATCAAGGTAGAGCAGAGCATAGCAAGGCGGAGTAGAGCATATCAAGGCAAAGCAGAGCAGGGGTCAAGCTGTTCAGGGCAGTGCATTTGATGGATGAATAGTAGCGACGGTCAGACGAATTGTAGATGGAGTTCTCCCTAGTTGAGAGGGAGTGTTAAAATTGGCAGCTAGGGCCAAAATCCATGAGAATCACCTTATTCATGGCTGATAGTATTTTATCTAGATTCCTCTCATCGAGAGGTGTAGGATTGATCTAAAGATCATCCGATTTCGATAATTATTTATGGAGATATGAATTTATTTTGATTATGGACAAATTGTCAAAGTCGACCAACAACTTATGTAGGCTCAGAAGCCCAATAGACACATCTATTCATCATCAACGTTTGCATATAAATATAGGATGTCTCCTCCTCGTTTAGACACACAATTCTCATCCATCTCTCTCTCTCTTCTACGCAGAAAAGAGTCTCTCTCTCTCTCCTGCGCAGATAGGTCTCTCTCTCACATGTGGGAAGGAAGGACATAGTTTTCTAAGGGTTTACAAACTACAGATTGGAACTATGACCAGCGTTGACCAACATTGTCTCTCTCCTAATTGCACAATAGGTGAAGCTGACTCTCCTTGAAAATCCACAATTTTTGGCACAGGAATTGAGGTGATCTGACCTCTGGTTTGGAAGATATTGACTGACCTAGTTTACGGTTGATGCTGATGATATTGATGCCGCCAATGCCGATGATGTTGATCCCGCTGATGCCGATGATACTGATGCCACTGATGTTGATAATGATGATGCTGATGTCGCTAATCTAGCATTTTCTTCTGCTAATATAAATCAAATTTTTGTACTATTTCTCTCTGCTAAATTATTGAAGATAAAAGAAGATTTGATCAAAGGGTTTCCCCATATTGGAGTTTGTCCCTAGCTAGCTGCCACATTTTGTGTCTCTTGTCTTGCCTTGTTTTCTATCGATCGTTTAATGTTCTATCTGCACTTTACTTAATGTACATGTGATTGCTAATCTATGGATAATAAGAAAAAAAATAAGTAAATTTCTCGAAGCATAGAACATACCATAACTTAACAAAAAGGTATTCATTGAGTTGAAGCAATGCCTTTTCTTTGCACCAATACTCACATTTCTAGACCTACAATAATAATTTGAAATTGAGATAGATGCCTCCAACTTGATATTGGTGCAATTCTCACCTAGAAAGGGCTTCCGGTGGCCTATCATGGCGAGACACTTTCCGATACAATTAGTAAATACCCCACCTATGATAAAGAGATGTATTCCATCATGTAGACTTATTGGCATTGGAAAAATTACATTCTTGGGAGGGATACAATAATACACATAGATTACCGACCTATTCATATTATACAAATACAAGAGAAGCTTTAAAATGATCGCCCCTAGAAGTGGTCCACATATTTGCACCAATTCCATTTGAACACTAAATACAAGAAGGGTGGCACCAATCATGTTGCAGATTGCCTCAATTGGCCCCCATTTGTAGCATTGACCACTATTCTCAACTCTCGTGGCCATGAGACCTCTAGCTAGCCACAACTATACAAAAATGATCCATATTTCACCACGAAATACCAAATTTTAGATTATGGAATTCAAGTTCTACACCTCCACCTCCAGGATGCATTATTATGTTACATGGGCCACCTTTGTGTTCCTTCAAGCGAGCATGCCAAGATGATTTAAGAGGCACATTGTAGTCGGATCACATGATGCTTTGCGATGGAGAAAACTGTGGTAGTAATACAAAATTATTTTTACTAGCGAAAACTTTGACAAGATGTTAGAAAATATATTAGTCCTGCACTACCTATGCCATAGCCAAGCCAACCATCCAAAAAAAAGGCTTGTACACCTCTCTTCCTACTCCTATATAGCCTTGGGAATCCATCTCCATGGACTATCTATATGGCCTCCCTTCTGTTAAGCGTGGTAATGATTGGGTATTTGTGGTTGTGGATAGATTTTCTAAGATGGTTATACTGGTAGTATGTAAGAAGAGTATGATAACATAGGACACTGCCAAAATTTTCTTTGAATGAGTATGGGTACATTTTTGGATCCCACAAACCATCATATTAGATAAGGATAACATGTTCCTAAGCACATTTTGGTCAAGCCTCTAGTCACTATTGGACACCAAGCTCACCAAGTTGGTTGCATTCCATCTCTAGACTAATGACCAAAGAGAGATTGTCAACATGATGATCATGCACATATTGTGTATGTGCAACTCCAAGCATATACCATTATGGGATGAGAGCCTTCCCTATGTGAAACAAAGTTATAACAGAGTTATCCATAGCTCAACAGGCTACAACCCCTTTCAAGTGGGCTTAGGATTTCAACCATTGTGTCTGATTGATGTTTCCATGCCTCATGCGATTACATAGGCATAATTCACACATGTATAGTCTGAAGATAATAAAGCAACTAGGTTTATTGAATACATCCATCACATCTACTAGTAGTTTCACAACATCTTGGATAAATCCAATGCCAAGAAAAAATAATGACATGCTCAACATTTTATGCCACATAAGTTTAATGTGCTTGTCAATGTTTGGTTGAATTTACATAAAAAAAAAACACCTTGTCGGAGCCCATAAGAAGCTCCAACCACTTTTAAATGGGCCTTACACCATATCTGTTGGCTTAGTGGGGCCTGACCTAGGTTCGAAAGTGATTTAGCCAAGCAAATCTCGGTACTACTGGCCCTTCCGGCAACAGTCCACAGAGCGCAGACTGAGGTCTCACCCAAAGTAGTATGGGAGAGTGCTAGAACCAGGTTTCCGCACCCTGGGGATGTCTGATATGTGGTGATTGGTACGCAGTCCAACCTTCACACTTAGTGTGGTACGAGCACCTGCGAGCACCCTGGGCCCTGTGATACTATCTTTCCGCAATTTTAGCCAGAGCGCGACTCATGTTATTTACCCAAGTCTTCCTTAGTTACTCTCTATTAACTTGTTTACTAGACTATTTTCCTATATAAGAATTCATATGAGTATTCATCAAGTGCATGCAGTAAATAACCAGAATAAACGTTATGCATACATCAAAACACAGATTCAAGAATAGATGTACAGAGTAAACTTATCTTTATTAACGTCCAATTCCAAGTACAAACCCGACTCCACCCTGCACACTCAGCTACATGTGTCCATGCACTCAGCTGTAGACTCTACTAGGCCTCTGCGTTGTTAACTGTAGAGCCTCTTCCTACTACTACGATCTATATCTCTATGCTCTAACCATGCCTTTGCTATTCTATATCTCTATTCTCTCCTAAGCTATCTTTACACTTAGATCCTTGCTCTATTTATACAATCCCATGGTCTGCGGACCATGGGTGGGCCGACACAACTTTACATTAACTTACAATACAATGCTTAGGGTGGAAAAGCCTATGACTCGATTGTGCACTTCGCGCTCCTCGCCCGCACTTCGCAGATTTTTACAAGACAATTGACCAAAACTTGGGCTTTGAGCCCCAAAATATGCTGTGGGGGATCCCATGCCCAACAATATCTAGGCTATGGGAGACAAATATTTTTATAGCAACATTCCCCCTTTCATTGGCCTACACCAAGTCTTCAATGTGGACCACCTTTAGTCATACTTTCCACCATTGTTGGACACATCAAACATTACAGAACAACTAACGATACCAGTGCTCAACCCATATTGAACGAAAAAAGCCACAACTGATTGAATCATGGACACATAGATCAAGAAAAATCACAAAAAAAGGAGCCAATTATATCGAGTTGTCAAATTTGGCCAACACCTACACTAGGGAAAGTGGCTCACTAGGGACCAGGTTCAACAAATGTTTCCCCATCTCATGGAGGCACTCAACACAATGAGGACCATTACTTCCTAAGGGGGGAGGACTGATCCATGTGGATATTGGTGACCACCCGCCTATTCCACTTGGATCCCCAACATTATTTCTTTCAGTTTCCTTCATTATACCACAATTTACCACTTTTGGTAATTTTTTTGTGTTCTAAACTTCCAGAGCCATTTTGACAACCTAAATAACGCTCTTTTGGAAAACAACAAAAGCTTTTCTAATGGTAGGAGTTTTCAATCAAAATTTGTATTCCTTGGATAGAAATTTCTAACGAGGTATCATATGTGTCAAACAAAGATCATATACCAAAGTTACGACCCCGGGAAGTTGATGTACCAACTAACCCCAAAGGGGCCCACAAAATTTTTGTGCTTCATATCCTAAGGTTAGGTTTTTGGATGTTTAGGGTTTTCCCTTGTTTTTCAATCATAAAAAGGCCTTAGAGCCTCATTTTAACATAGTTCATAGGATGTAGCTGCCACATATTTTCTCAGAGACAAGCTACCATCACCCAAGCTAGTTTATTTTTATTTTGCATGTAAACCATTTTCAGTATTATGTTATTAATGAATTGAAGTTTAGTTTTTATTGTAAATTTATGTTTCTATTTAAATATTTATTTCATTTCATTCTTTCCTAAATCTGGATCAATAAATAAGAGGCCTTAGTATCTCATTAGGGATTCAAAACTTTGGAGAAGATAATCAGTAGTAGAAAAAGGCTCCCTTACATGATATTTCAGTTTTTCTTGTTTCATGTATGGGTACATTTGTTTATTAATGAAAAAAACTCTTTTGTTTCTAGTCCAATTTCTTGCTGATCTAGAACCTCTAATTTACCACCAATATCCAAGATCTTTTCTTTGGTTGATGTTAGCAAAATTTCATGAAAGAGCATGTAAAAACCTTATGTGGAAACACTTAAAGAAGAAGCAACATAAAAGAGACCATCAAGACAATACACACAACAACTTGATAATGGAGTTTGTCCAATGTGGACTATGTATCTGAAGCCTGCTTCAATAGTGGGGAGGTCATTTATTTCATCTTATAAAAAATAAAGGCAAGTACATGGAGAAATACATCGTTATACCTCCATTCCTTAGAGTGACTTGAAATTTGACTGCTCAAATCATAGTAATAATTACACTAGTAGGTCTGTCATGTCCTCCTAAAACTTTTAACTGTAAACATGACCTACTTCTAAAAGGCACACTATTGTCTTGAACTTCATGCCCAACAATTAATGAAGAAGGTAGATTTCTGCCATGACCCTTGAAATATGCTACTCAGAAGAAGAAAATGATTGTACCATTATGCTATTTTCGAAATTTTGGTTAAAATGAGTATAAATTCAGCCACATTCTTCCACCTACAATTATGGCCCCTTCGGAAATCATCTTTTAGAATCCCCAAAACATCAAAAAAGAATATTTTAGGAATATTCTTCTAGAATATTCCCTAGAATCGTTCTTGAGAAATATGCTCACTCTTGGTTCCTTTGTGCACGGATTTACGTTCCTGGTTCTTGTGCTTGTCATTCTTCCATGGCATGTCAGGGTTCCAAAATTTGAATAGTTCTCACCTTCTACCTTGGATCATGGCTCCATTGGGTTCCCTATCAGCATAAGGATGAAGGTTTACATACAAAATGGGTGGCGGACTTGACAAATTTTTTCGGTTTGGCATGCCGACTGACACAATTATGTTGGAAAATATTTTGGATGGTGGTCACAGGTTCCAACCTTGCAGACCCCCCTTTGGTTTTATATAAAACAATATGTCATTTGGTTTCGTCTCCCCTGACTATGATCGAATGTTGTGACAGTCTTAGATAACAATTGGTTTTAACAAACTTTTCCAAATAAAAAAATGTTTCTAGTTTTAAAACCTACGTGATTGCAAAAACAATTGTTTGGTGATTGTTATGTCAATACAATTGGTTGACATTTGGTTCAAATAGTTTTAGTTGTTTTGTGGCCAGCATGCTAGTCATGCATTGTCATTTCAATTATGGTTAGTTGGTTATAATCGTTGCATTAATCTATATATATTATATATATATGTATATATATATATATAATATATATAAATTATATATATATCTATATATATGTATATAATATAATTATATATATGTTATATGATATATATATTATATTTATATATATATATGTTAATATATATATATAATATTATATATATATATATATATATATAATATATACATATACAATATATATACATATACATATACACTATACATATAAATATACATATATATATTGTGTAGGTGTGTGTGTGTGTGTGTATTATACATAATATATACATATTACATATTATATATGTGTGTGTGTGTGTGTGTGTGTGTGTGTGTGTGTTATATTATATATAATATATTATATATATATAGACACACACACACACACACACATATATATGTATCTATATGTATGTATGTATATATATATAGCTCGTCATGTTTTATATTATGCCAACAACCCAATTTAACAATTTGTTAACAAATAAAACTTGACTATTGGGTTGGATCTATTGCCACCCATTGGTAACATAGTCGTTGAACACCGAATGTTTACTATTGGAGCTCATAAAAATGCCAATTATTTGAGATATATAATTGGTCAATGTTTGGTGGGTCTGTCAAATGATCGTTGATCGCCAACTGACATGCCAAATTTAACCATAATTATGCCAATAAATCGCCACTAGTAGTTGCATGCCAAAACGTCCAAGTTGGGTCCCTTGTGGCCCATTTAGCCATTCTTGGGGTACTTCCACATGGCACCATCCCACTGGGCCATGTGGAAACACCCCATTGTTCTATTTCACTGCCACTAACTTTAGCGAGGGCCACCATATTTGGCTATTCTACCAAATGTATGTCGCTACATTTATTTGGCAGTCCAATAACTTTGGTTGAAGTCTGCCGAATTTGGTTGGACGACCAAGTTGGTAACACTCCAAATTTATCTAGGGCTTTGCTAACATTAGGTCCCTGTGCCTGGTTAGTGTCATTTGTCAAATTGAGACGTCGTCTGTGTCGTTGGAAAGCTTCTGACTATCACTTTTATTTGGTCATAGTTTCACAATGATATGGATATTTTTATTTTTGAGCTTTTCCAATATCACCTAGATCATTCCTTCCCACTAAAATATTTTTATTCCTCCAAAATTATAAATATTATTACAATCTCAATCTGCATAACAAATGTCTTTGAAAGGCCACACTTTCTTCTCCTTCACCTTTGTACATTAGATCCCGAAGTGATGAAAGTGAAACCTATATCCATATGTAAATATGTAGCTACCAATACATGTCCAACTTGCAATATTCAAAACAAAACCATAGTTGTGAAGAGTTTATAACACAGTCATGGGAATGTTTATGTCATAAACCATACCCTTTGTTATCAGGTTAAGGCCAAAATATCACCATGTTACATATACAAGTGATGTTATGCATTCATCACTTTCACAAGATTTAAAAAGAAACATGTGATTTACAAGGCGGCCACGGCAAACTACTTACAAAATCTACCCCTTTTTTACCTAACCAAGTTAATTGGATTTCTTCCCGTAGTTGGCTTCCTTGTTGAAATACTTCATCTATTGGTTCCTTGATAGGTGCTTTATTGTCATTCTTCGGACACATTTCTAGATGGGGCTTCCAACATGTGGATCTCTAATTTCAACCCGTTTTGTAATGGTTACAATGGTTCTTCTTTCTCCATACCTTCTTGACCTTCTTTTTCCCATGATTTCAAGAGGGATCCTTATGTCGTGTCTCCTTCATAGTCGACATAACCTTCCTTGAATGGTTGTCTCTAGTGCAAGTTTGGCAAGGATAGTTTACCTTAGCTCTCCTTTGAAATCCTCACCTCCCTTTGGAGATGGCTTACATTCACGATCATTGAAATGGTGTGATGTAGCATCAACCTACATTATTTCAATCTCCCTTTATTTTGTGGATTTGAAGTGTATTTCAAATGCACCAAAATCATTATGAAAATGAGAACATGAAACTAAAGAATATCTAACATTGTTTGCCTCAGTTTCCAATTTTGAAGTTGGTTATGATGGTTTCAATAAGCCTTTGTTGCACTTCAACTTTTCCAAGGCCTCTTATGTGACTTGTAACTAAAGTTGCAACCTCTGCTTCTCCTCCTCTGCTTCTTACAAAAATGTCCTCAACTCAATATTCTATGCTTGAATTTTCTAGTTTATCTCCTCATTTGAATGATGAGAATAAGAAGAAGAAGAATAAAATTCACTTGAAGATGGAGATGGAGGTTCTCCTTCATTTACCAAAGTATTGTCCTTTGCTTTCTTTTCCTTCTTATTTTCCTTCTTGATGTAGCTTTTAACCCAGTACAGAAATTACCTACATACAAATTCTAAATCACAGGAAAAAATAAAAATGCGAGAGCATAACACATAAAACACATATACACAGAGATTTCCCACTGGATCCCAAAACCAGGACTACCAGTTTGATTTTTCATTATGTTCCTTTCAATGTTACAATACATATTTATACATGCCAAAGCATCCAATACCATGGACCAAAAACCATCGTGTCCAAAACCATGTGCGAAAATCATGCACTAAACCATAGGTAGGTCCGCCCAACCTAATATAGGGTCCAAAACCAAAATTTTCCAGGGCGCTGCCCTGGACCCCATAGAGGGGGGTTACCTACACCCCTCAAACTCCCTGTGACCCCCCCGCTACGCAATCGGCACAACGAAGGGGGGGTGAACCCCCGGTTAACTACGTGGGCTAGTCGTGGAAAGAATATAACACAACCCAACATTCTCCCAATTGTTGTTTTCTTTCCACAGGGGGCCACAAGAGAGCTTAGTCATTTATCTAGCCCTACAATCCCCATTGTTTCTCTACACCAAGAGAACTTCTAAGAGCTCACAAATTTTGTCAATGCATCTGCAGTATTCTTCGAAGTGTCGACCTTTACCAGCAACACCTTTTTGTCTTCTATCATATCCCTCACAAAGTGATACCGAACATCAATGTGCTTTGTCTTTGAGTGATATGCAGGGTTCTTTGCCAAGAAAATTGCACTTTGGCTGTCACAGTCTATCCTTATAGCTCCCTGTACTAACCCCATACTTGAACACAATCTCTGCAACCAAACTGCTTGCTTGCTTGCATCAGTGGCTGCCATGTATTCTGCCTCTGTAGTTGATAGTGCCACTACAGATTGTTTCTTACTCATCCAACTGATTACACCTCCAAATACATTAAACACATACCCACTTGTAGATCTTCTCTAATCTAGATCTCCAGCCTAGTCTGCATCAACAAAGCCACGAATATCCAACACTCTATCTAATCCTGGTCTTCCTTGGTAGCACAAACCATAATCACTAGTGCCATGCAAACACCTAAAAACCCGCTTCACTGTTGTCCAGTGCTCCTTCCCTGGTTTTGACATAAACCTGCTCAATACTCCCACTGCATGTGCAATGTCTGGTCTAGTATAGACCATGGCATACATCAAGCTACCGACTGCACTTGCATATGGAACACAAGGCGTGTCCTCTTCCTCTTCTTGTGTCTTGGGATACTGTTCAACAGATAACCTCACACCTACAGGACTAGGAACCTTCACCGGTTTACTATCCTGCATATTAAACCTCTGCAATATTGTCTCGACATACTTCCTCTGGTTTAACCAGAGCTTCCTCTTTGCCTGATCTCTTTTAATTTCCATGCCCAAAATATAGTTTGCAGCACTGAGATCTTTCATGTCGAATTTGGAGACAATTGGGTCTTCAAATCCTCGATAATTTCTTTGTCATTTCCAACCAGCAACATATCATCCACATACAATACTAGATAAATAACACGGTCACCACTTAATTTAAAATACACACAATTATCTGCTTTGCTTCTGGTGAAGTCAAGTCCCTGTATAAATGTATCAAATTTCTGATACCACATCCTTGGTGACTGTTTTAACCCATACAGAGACTTCTTTAACTTGCATACCAGTTCTTTCTTACCCTTCACCGCAAAGCCTTCAGGTTGCTTCATGTAGATTCCCTCTTCCAAATCCCCGTGAAGAAATGTTGTCTTCACATCCATCTGTTCTACCTCAAAATCAAAAGCAGCAGCAACAGATAAAAGTAATCTAATAGAAGTTACCTTGGCAACAAGAGAAAATATATCACCAAAATCAATTCCCGGCACTGGGAATAACCTTTTGCTACCAACCGAGCTTTGTATTTCTCCACCTTCCCTTCTGCATTTGTCTTCTTCTTGAACACCCATTTGCTGCCAATGGGTTTCCTTCAAGCCGGCAACTCCACCAGATCCCAAGCCTCATTTTTGTGCAAAGATGCCATTTCATCAACCATGGCCTCTTTCCAGAGTTTTCCATCCTCTGAATCCACTGCTTCCTTCACAGTTCTGGGATCATCATCAGGAACAAACAAAGCAAAGTTTGAACAGAAAGCAGATGGACTATACCTTTCTGGCTGCCTTCTTTCTCGAGCTGATCTTCTCACAGCCGGAGTTTGTGGCTCTTCATCTTCTGATTCCTCCTCTGCTACAGAGTCTGATTCTTCCTCCTTTAGTTCAAACTCTATCTTCACAGGTTCCTTTGGTTGGACTTCATGTTTAATAACATCTTTCACCTCTCTGAACACCACATCTCGACTGTACACAACCTTCCTTGTGTGACTGGGTTCCAAAGCTTATAACCCTTTAAACCATCCTTATACCCAATAAAGATGCACTTTTCAGATTTACTATCCAACTTGGTTCGTTTCTCCTTTGGAACATGTACATATGCATCACATCCAAATACCCTCAGATGTGAAAGAGAGGGTTTCTTACCAGTCCATACTTCTTGTGGAGTCTTATCCTCCAACGTGATGAAGGTGACCTGTTGACTAGGTAACATGCAATATCCACCGCCTCTGCCTAGAATCCTGTCCTAACCCGGCACCACTGAGCATGCTTCTTGCCATTTCCATCAACGTCTTATTCATTATTTCTGCAATTCCATTTTGCTGAGGTGTATATGGAGTAGTTTTTTGTCGTGCTATACCACACTTCTTACAGAATTCTTCAAATTCCTTGCTGCAAAACTCTCCACCATTATCTGTCCTTAGAACCTTTATCTTATTCTCTGTCTGATTTTCCATGAGAGCCTTAAATTCTTTAAACTTGTCAAAGGCTTTAGATTTCTTCTTAAGGAAATATATCCATGTATTCCTTGAGAAGTCATCTATAAATGATACATAGTACAAAGACTTACCCAATGATGAAACCTTCATAGGTCCAAACACATCACTGCGCACAAGTTCTAATATATGTTTTGCCCTCTTACTAGCAGACCGGAAACTCACCTAATTCTGCTTCCCATATACACAATTTTCATAGAAATCAAAATCCAGAGAGCTATTACTCATACCTTATACCATACCTTTACCATGAAGTATTCGAAGGCCCTTGTCTCCAATATGTCCAAGCCTTTGATTGTACAACATGGTCTTCTCTCCAGAGACCACTAGATTTTCTGCTCCACTTTCAGGAACCACAGAACTATTGCACCCATCAATATTAGTGCTACCTTGCAGCTTGTCCAGAGTCCCAATTCAAACTCCCCACATCAATACCAGTGCTCCCTGAACCATTTTACAGGTATCCTTCTCGAACACTCTTTTTACACCTAATTATCCAGCTTGTTTACAAAAATCAAATTTCTGGCCAATGTAGGAATATGCAGAACACCCGGAACTGTTCTAACCCTTCCACCTAGCAACCTCAACTTTACTTTTTCATGACCAATTATTCTGGCCTTCCTATCATCCCCTAAGAAGACATCACCGCCATCATATTTCTCATACTCGTAGAACCAATCTCTATGGGGAGTAAAGTGAAAGGATGCACTTGAGTCAATCAACCATGCCTCATGATCTACATGTGTACTTAAAGAAGCCAAGTACACATCCCCACCTTCATTTGAGCTGGTTTTCGCCTCTGCAAAAGGAGCATCTTCAAATCCCTTTCCTTTGTCAGGAGCTTTAGATTTACAGTCCCTTTTGTAGTGCCCTTCCTTTCCACATTTCCAGCACACCACCTTTACACATTTTCTTAGAGATTTAGATCTCCCTCTAGATTTAGATCTCCCACTCGATGACTTATTTTTATTTATGTTCTAGGACCGTCCTCATTTAGACAAGGCATCACCATTCTGGCTCTCCATATTTTTCCATCTCATCCCCTCCGTCAACAAGGATGAGACTATTTCATCAAACTATAAGGAAGTTGCATTGCTACCTATTGAAATAACCAGACTATCCTAAAATCTAGTAGAGAACACAACAAACTAATGCAATTATCTTCATCTAAAATTTTAATATCAACAGATGCTAACTGACTTACCAGAGTATTAAATGCATTCAGATGCTCTATCACCGAGTCTCCATCTTTCATCCTCAGGTTATATAGCTTTTTCCACAGGAACAGTTTATTCACCGGAGACTTATATTGGTACAAAGTCCCTAACTTGTCCCACAAAGCCTTTGCCATAGCTTCCCCTGATACATTCAACAATACTGAATCTGAGACACATAATCGTATTGTTCTCTTCGCCTTCCGATCCAACTTCTTCCATTCTTCATCGGACACTCTCGTTCATTTAGTACCCAGATCTACCGTGATCCACTGATCTTTATCCACTAATGGATCCTCCATCTTGAGTTTCCACAACTCAAAACTCTGACCATTAAATTTCTCGATCTATATCTTTCCACTACTCACCATCTTCTTTCACCACCAGAATCAATCTCGCAGATCTCCCACTGAACACAGTCTACCACAAGCCCAAGAAAAACCCCTCAGCAACAAAGGTGCCCCCTTGAAGGCAAAATAGCTCTGATAACAAATGTAGGTTTTAACCCTATACAAAATTACCTGCATGCGAATTTTAAAACACAAAAAATAAACAATGCGAGAGCATAACACATAAAACACATATACACAGAGATTTTCCCCTGGATCCCAAAAATGGGGCTACCAACTTGATTTTTCATTATGTTCCTTTCAATGTTATAATACATATTTATACATGGGGAAGCATCCAATACCATGGACCGAAAACCATTGCATCCAATACCATGGACCAAAAACCATCGCATCCAAAAAACATGTGCGAACATCATGCACAAAACCATAGGTGGGTCCGCCCAACCTAACATAGGGTCCAAAACCAAAAATTTTAGGGGCACTGCCCCAATCCCCATAAAGTGGGGTTATGGGTACACCTCAAACCTTTTGTGACCCGTCCCCCTCCCCCCACTACACAATCGGCGCAACGAAGGGGGGCTCCGCCCCCCTCTAACCCCCCAGTTAACTACGTGGTCTAGTCATGGAAAGAATATAACACAACCCAACAGGCGCCTACTTGACTTCCAAGCCATCATAACCATTGTACTCCTATTCCTCCACACCTGTCTCCCTTGCCAAAGAACAAATAAAGTTAACATTTACATGTTTTGAGCAAAAATATAAAAGAAAAAAAATATTTCTTTGTATTTATTCATACACATAGTGGTTAGTACTCTCTAGATCAGATTTCATGCTTAGATTAGTTAAAACCTCACTTGTGTTACAGTAGAGTTATTTTGCAAGAAAGGTATGTTAGAAAGTAGATAGAGGATTGCATGTTATTTTGCAAGCATTTTTTAGTCTTTCATTCTTGAAATAGGCAACATTTCTTTTCTCCCAATTAGGGTAAATTTACCCTCTCCAAGTTGGTAATCAGACTTCTTCTAGTCAATAGAAGGCTGGTTTGAGAAACCCTAGTGGTCTATCACTCTAGTTGGACAGTGAAAAGGAGTAGACCAATTACATCTATTTGTGTATATAGCACTGTCACTTCCAAGTTTGTATGAACCGTGGGTTGATGAAGTAAATTTGGTAGCCCCAAGAGTTGCAGCATCCTTGCTCCAATACTGTTTCTCACCACTTTTTAGCATTGTTTTCAGGGAGGTGTCTGAGTAGATGTGATTTATACTTTATTTCTTCCTTTTCTTATCTATTTCATTTTGCAATTAGTTCCATTCAACAAATAGTTGCAGTTTAGTTTTTTTTTCTTTCAATTCTCCAAGTAGTTTAAAATTCTAAAGAAAAAAAAAACAAGAACTCCTTTCATGCCTCATAAGAATAGGGATAACTTAGGAAAATTTCTACAAATACCCCCACCAATTCAAATAGCCAGCCTTCCCTCTTCTTTGATGGCTATGAGCTAGGGGACCGCTTAGGCGAACAACCAGAGATTTTTGAAGAGCTTATAGGGGAATAAGAATAAACCATTCCACCAACTGACACAATGGCTAAAAATAGAAATGAAAGGGGAGTGTTATCACTCAGGTTGTCCACTAGGAAGATTCTAAGGAGGGGATACTGCCGAGGTAACCATAGACCAATATTTTAGACACAAATTCTAGCCAATCTGCATCTAGAGAGGGCTCTCTCTTTAATTTTAGCTTTGTTTTGAGGTATTTTAGGCTAGTTATGATGTACAGGGTTTTGTTTTAAATTTGGATGGTGATCTTAGACAAAACTAGGATGCAAGTCTAAATAGTTTATTCTATTGGGTAGATGGAGTCTGCGAGGATGAACTAATGAATGTGTTTTCTTTGGAAAAAGGTAATACTACAGAGCAAGATAATCAATCTTGGAACAATTTTATAATCTGGAAGTAGATGGAATGAAATCCAGTGGGTGAAGGGCAGTTAAGAATCCTTCATCATGTTGGTAGAGGGAAAATGCATGACTATTATCAAGGAGCAGTAAAGAATTCCTTGTCAGTCTTCAAAGTGAAAGAATTAGTGGAAAGAGGAGTAGCTAAGAATTCATGTTTATGCTAACTCTGAAGAAAACATAAGTAATAATAGAGATTGAACACAGAGTGTATTTAAACAAATTATGGGCTATTATTTTTCTCCATTACTAAGATTATGAAAACATATATGAAGTTTGCAGACACAAAAAATACAAAACACAGGTTAGGAAAACTTATTGACCCATATAAAGACACACGAATCCTGTAGCATGACCAAGAGAATCAAATCCACATTCAGACGGTGCAGCAGCAATGAACTTCAACAGCCTTTGTATTAAAATTCCTTAGAGTTACAGCGCAGTCTACAAGAGATATCACCAACCCCAAATACATCTCACAGGGAGGTATTTATACAAAAAGAGTTACAAAATATCTTATGGAAAAATATCCCGCAATAACTTCATCCATCTACTTTTACAAGGAAATAAATGCCATTGGAAACAGGGAAAAATGAATGCCGAAGTAATTGCTGCTGTGTTGGCCGCTTTAATTGATCAAATACATTTTACTTTTACACCTAGTGAGTCGGTTGATAGTCTTTCTTTTATTAGTTTTGCTGATTTTCTCCCCTAGCCCTTTCATTTGTGCCTGATTCCACTTTAATGCATTTTGGCGTGACTTCCTTCCCCTGCTGTTTTCATTTTTTATGATATGTGGCACATGCATTGAATTTGATTGAATGCAGATGATCAGAAAGAGAACTAAAACTACCTTGGTAAAACCTCTAACATGCTCTGCCACCATTGGTCTGTTGGCAACTGGTGCCTCTGTAGCTTTATCAATATTTCATTAGCTTCAATATACCTGTAGAAATTGGGCTGGACTTCAAAAAGATGTGTTATTTCATGCTCAATATAGAACAAATTTTCCAATTTGTCATATAAGCTCTATCCAAAGGGAGGTGTTATGTCTTCTAAAGTGCTTGATGATGCTGTCATCTGATTGGCAACATATGTATTCACCCTATCAGCATATTGTTCATGTGTAAACAGTCTCTGGTTGCTGGTTACCAAACTGGGTAGACCCTTTTGCTGCAAGACTATAAACTTTTCTGTAAAGGCATTTATTTCCATCTGCATTTCTTGACATTTTCTCTCCAGATTCTGTATAAAATTCCTCATGGTTAGCACCCGTTTAACTGTCAAAATGGTACATGTTCTATCCCTGATATCTAGAGCTGCCAGTTGTTCTTTGGTATGAGTATTCAAAAAATGAATTAGTCTATTGGCCTGTTTGGGCATGTTTCCCAATGATGCTCTGGCCTTTTGAATCTCTACTTGGGCTATTTCTATCAATTCAATTTGCTCATAGATAGTTTGTATTGATCTCCATTGATCAGTGATGGACTGGCCAATCTTGGTCCACAAAATTGTTTTGCTTTCTAATAGAGGTTTATGAAGAGCAAGATCTTTCTCCAAGGATTTTACCTTATGTTCCAAGGCCTTTACCTCTCTTGTTTTTTCTACCACGGTTATTTTAGATTTATCATAGCTTACCTCTAACTCGGCCAATTTTTCTTTGGCTTCTTTTAGCTCTTCCATTTGGAGTTCTAACTCCTTTATTGCCTTCATCATCTCTTCCATGCCCATGCTGGTATCTGGGGCTATTGTTGTTGCTACTACTGAATCTGTGGCTGATGTACCTGTTGTTGATGTTGGGATAGTGGGAGGGATTGCTGCTGTGACTGTGGGGGGGGGAAGTGGTAACTGTTGGAGCTATTTCAGGTGGCTGGGAGGTCGACTCTCCCTACTTATCTTGCAATGATTTCTCCAATTCTTGCTCTGTTTCAGTTAATCTTTGATTCATCTTCATCAAAAAATCCATCATGTCTTCGTCTACCTTTTCTTGTGCAAGTTAAGTAGTTTGTGGGTGCATGGTAACAGGAAGCTTCAATTGCTTACTAAGTGCAGCAATATCTTCTTCCTTTTTCTTTATGAGTGCTTTGATGCCCTTGGCATCCTTGGGATCATGTCCCAGCTCAATAATAATTTCTTCTAAAGTCTTTATTCTATTTCCTTTAGCTAAGGAAAATATCTTTTCCAAATCCAATTGGGCTGATGTATTGCTTAATGAATCCAAAAATTTGTGGGCCAACATTGCCTTATCTACCAATGTAGAGTAAACCATTTCACCTGTCTATTTGTGTAGCTCAATTTGGTCCATTGGGTGTATGTCTTTGGCAAGGACCTCTAGATTTGTTCTTATATAGTCAGTTGCTGCCTGTGGTTGCTGAACTTTAGGTCTAAAATGACTTAAGATCATTTTTTCCTCCTTAATTTCATATGCAGCCATTAGTCTTTGCTATTTGCAGGGTGTCATTTTGAGAAATTGATCATAAAGTTGTAGTCTCAATGGCTCATTTTGGGCCTTAATGTCCATGAATGTTCTTTTAATATCTGAATGTTGCCTACTTTGCGGCCTTGAGGAGGAAACTTCCATAAGATGTTGCCTCTCCATTTCCTGCCTATGAGAGCTGGTGGATGTTTGTTGGCTGGTTGCCCTCTCCTCTCTTGGACTCTCTGTGATCTCTTCAACAATTTCCTCTTCAGGTAGAGGATCTACCCTTTACCTTTTGGCCTTTGGCTGCTCCGCTGATCCACTTGCAGGTGTGGTCTCTTCTCTATCCCTTTTCTTGATTCTTTCCTCATTGGCAAGAGTCTGTAATTCTGGTACTTCAGGCGCCTTTGTCTGCAGTGAAGGGGCTTTCCCTTGAGCCTGTTCCTTTGATGTTGTTGGTGGATTTGTCATCATGTGCTGCTCTGAGTCCAACACCTCTTTGCCCTTTGATGTTCTAGCAGTTTGTGTAGTGCTTTCCTGGGCTGGTTGTTGTGAAGTTCCAGCAGATGATGTGCTTACCCTAGTTTGCTGTGGCACTTTGAGTGACACATGTTCAAAAGAATCTAGGTCAAGATTCTTTTCAAGATTTTTCATAGTTTGTTCCATTTTCTCTTCCTCAGTGAGCTGTACAATTAGTGTGCCTTCTACCCACTCATCTCGGTTGGAAAATTGTTCTATTTTAGGGATCTTGCAATGTTCATAGGCTGACAGCCTATATTTTATTTTTCTTGCATTGATAAAGCCATTTGGATCATAGGGTACCCACCAAAAGCTTCTTTTTAATCTGAATTTTTCACCCAATATCTGATCAACATTTTTCCATCCTTCCTTTTTGTTCATGACATATGGGCCTAACTGGTCTCTCAATTTCAACTGAGCCTTTTTCTTGGTGCTATGAAAATGAGTTAAATCTGAATTGATAAATTGTCTGAAATATTCCAAGGAAAACAGTCTCATTGGCACATATTTTGGCAGCTTGTAGGGGCACAGCTCACAGCCATATATCCTGATCTCAGTGTGATTCTAGTATAAGTACCAGTCACCTATTTTGTAACTTTTGGAGAGCTGTAAAATTTTCTACATATCATAAGACAGTCTAGGAGGAGGAGTTCTCATCATTAGAGAAGAGACTAGATATATGAACATGTCAATAAATTCACAGTAAGAGTAAGGAGAGTTGTGGACTTCATGAAAGACTGAGGTCCAAAAAATCACAGACCTCTTTTCTCCTTTAGAATCCAATTTTCTAAGGGGAAATTGGAAATTGTCTGGCTGATAATACAAGAACATATGATAGATGTAGGATGAGTACTTGAAGACTCCCTCCCTGTCTAGATTCAAGATCTGGTCATGGATCTTGTTGGCAATGAATTTAGCATAGTTGTATTTGACAGCAGGGGGCTGCCCTGGAGTGAATGTGGACAATAAAACTAACACAGTCTCATCGACATATTCACTTATCTTGAACCCCATAATATAAGATATCATATCAACAAGTAATTTACCCACTTCATTGAAACATGCATAGTGAAAAGGAGGTGGCTCTGTAGGCTGACAATTTGGTTTCATAAATACTTGGGCAATTCAAGCTATCTCTGAGCTGGGGATTTTGGGACCTTCATCAAGCAAGAATTTCATAGTAAGAGGAAACAAAAGCTGAGTTGGTTTGAAGTTTAGCATTTGATTTATGGAGTCGGGAGTTATATGAAAGAGGGTAATTCCAGATGGAGTTTTGATTGCCCTTTGGGTTGGTTTAGAGTTTTCACAACAGAGGTGAATTATCTCAGGGAAAACATTGACATAGGGGAGGTAGTACATGGGTAAATTTGATTCCCATATCCCATAAAAACCATTTTTGCTTAGTTAACTATTCCCAAGTTAATAAAATGCTTGGAGATGGTTTCTGTCACCAACTAAGTCGTGGATTTGAAAATCCCTATTAGCTAAGGGCAGCCACTCCAATTCCTTGTGGGGTGCATTGTGAGGAGTAACATTCAGGGCCACTGGAGCAGGGGCTTCCATTTTGTAAATTCTCTTGTGATTTTTTAATTGGAATGTGGGTCTATACAGCAATAGTAAGTAAAACAGTGGCTATTGGGCTTTTCTCAGAGGATTTGCATACTGCAGTGAGTTGTATTTGACTTGGCGAGTAGAATTTGAAGTGGAAAACGAAGCTTGCAGAGTTTTTGTAGTAAATGATGAACAAAATAAATTCAAGGCTTTTTCATTTAGCAAATGAAAACTTAAACTGAACTCGATTTTAGCTCAGTAGGAGAAATTTGTAGAGGGAGATGGAGTTTGTAGGATTTTTTGGAAAAATTGGGCAAAAACAGTGGTAATAGTGCACGAGTTTGAATGCAGCTCTACGTTTCTAACTCAAATTTGGTCGTTTTTTAGCGAATTTTATAGAGAAAACTAGAAAAACAGGGTTTAGGATAAGAACTCGGGTAAATACCTGTTTAATGGATGTCCTATGCAAAATGTGGGTGGCAGACCGAGTTGAGGGGCTGAGCTGTGGAGTTAATTTCTTTGGGTGGCAGACTGTGTAGTGGAAATGTCACTTTGAACGTGAAAGTGCACGCAATAGTTGAGCAGAAGAAACAAAGGAAAATGAACAAAAACGATATTTTACACCTTTTTAACAAAAAGTTCGATTTTGGCGGGTTTTTGGCGCACTTTGTTTGGGTGATGTCAGCATGACATGAATGCTTGTCGCGTATCGGGTTGATGTGGTCGTGACACAGCGACATATGGGTGGCGATGTACGCAGGCGACAAGGTGGTGACATGGCGTTGACGTGGGTGCAACGTCAGCTAATGATGCAAGGGTGACGTCAACATGGAAGCTGCGGGGTGGTAAGTGGTATTCCCTGCACCGCCTTTGGGCCAGGGTGTTATTGGAGGGGGGGCTCCAATCACATCGGGAAGTTGACACCTGTCTTCTGTACGGCGGCAATACCACCCATGCCCCAGGCTCTATCGTTCGGTGATCGGAGGGGTTCCGATATCACCGAGAGTCGTCGGATTTGTGCATGATGATCGAATAGTGGGTGGCAAATGAAGCTAGCGGGCGACTATGGCGCGGGTCCCACCATATAGATCAACATTTTTATATGTTTTTGTGGGGTATAAAACTTTGGTTATAGGGGTTATTATATGGTTTACGTTGGCGGCTTTGGTTATTTGTTTAACCAAATGTTAAACAAATCCCAATGGAGCATGTGGAAGGTTGTTATTGGCCCCGGATGGACCAATAACTCCCGACAAAAATTAAAATATGGCCATAACTTTAGCCGAGGGTAGGGATATTTTAGAAACTTAGGGTTTTTATATATTTACATAATACGGGAAAGGGGTTTTGTTAGGTATTTAATATAATAGGATTAGTATGTTAATATGTGTTTAGAAGGGAAGCGCTAAGCTGTAGAGTTAGGAACTTAGGCTTAGGGAAATGAGAGGGTTTTTAGTAGAAGATTTGAATAGTTTAGGCCTAGGAGAAAATCAATATTTTACACAAGAAATGTGGCTTCTCTTCCTAAGTAAAAAGGGAGTTTTCACTTAGTCTTTTTTCATGAAATGAAGTAAACTAGGAGTACTGAGCAGATCTCAGTGTCCTTGGATGGAGGTTAGTGAGTGGTTGATGGGAGAAGAAAGAGGGGGAGTTAGACATGCAGCATTTGATCTATCACCACACTTTGCCATGATATTTATGATATTCATAAGAGATGAATTATCTTTGAGAAGGAGGATCACTCATGTAACTGCTTCTGCAACATCAAAACTACTTACCCATCCTATTACTCCTAGCATTTTTCTTCATTTTCATTAGGTGCATTTGAACTAGAAAACCCTGATTCTCTTCTTTTCTTTTAGCTGCCATCCTATATAAATCTACCCTTATCTCTTCCAACGACCCAGATTAAACAGTTGGCCTCCTTTGCTTCTCTACCTATCTACTCATCTGCCAAGCTTGAACTGTTTGGACAGACCTTTATTCTCTATTCTTAGACAAGTAAATTGAAATATCAACCTGACCAAGATTAAGTTGTTTGGCCATTCATGAAACATGATAAGAGTCAAGCAACTGTACATAGTGAAATTCTTCAAAATATGGAACCTTTGCAGCATGGAAAGGATGAACATATTTGGCACTTCTCCAGTCAATCATGAAAAATGAAACCTATTGGTATAGGAACCTAACAGGGAGATAGGGAAGGATTTGAGGGTGATTTTATAATTAGAGAAACAAATGGGGATGCCAAGATGAAAAACATAAGTCCCTCTTCTCTTCCTCACTTTCATGGCTTGACCTCAGAATATCGAGATAATTGTTTGTTTGAATTTGTTGTCATACGTGGAACTTTTGGTTACACCTGTGATGATCAGAAGTTGAAATTATTCCAATACACTCTCAAGGATTCAACCCTGCACTGGTTCATGGGTTTACCTAGGGATAATATCAACACTTGGGCTTAGATGCAACAAGGTTTCAACAACAAGTATAGGGACTACTGGAGTTCCAAAGATACCAAAGAGGAAATTTTTAGAATGACCTTGGGACATGATGAATCCTTAGAGGATTACAAGGAAAGATTCCAACACAGCTACAAAAGGGCCAGGTGCACCCTTGATCCTAAATCACTTAATTTAGTGCTTCTCAGGGGGATCATAGAAGATCTCTTAGAAACCCCATACCTGTTGTTGGGAGGGGACATCTACTAGTTACCCTATGACAATATCAAGATAGTTTTCAAGAATCATTCTAGGGCATCTAGAAAGAAGGGTAGGGCTATTCAAGCGGTGGCCAATTCATCCTCTTCCAATACATCCATAAAAGGTGAAATTGGGAACATGTTGGAAGAATTTAAGAGTGAAATGTTACAAACCCTTTCTCTACAAATGTACACTATGCAGATCAAAATAAAGTAGGAGGAAGCAGAGAGATCATTAGCCATTTTCTGCCATAGATGCACAAGGAGGCACCTTAGAGATGAATGTCCATTGAACCTTATATAAATATTCTCATTCTATGAGGAAAACCAGTCCATAGAGAAGTACCCTTCCCTCCCCAGATTAAAGGTTGTGTATGAGGGAACTGAAGGGGTTATTGAACAACTCTGCTACATAAATCAAAGGAGGCCTCATGAACCTCGACCATACTAGCAGGGCATGAAAGGGTCATCCTATTCATATTACAACCCTAATAAAAACATATCCATTCCCACTTGGTGTCCCCCTTCTCATCCTTCCTAGTCTACACCTTCTCCTTAGTCTTTTGCACCTCAATACCATCACCAAACGGCCAACCAAACATTTCAACCATATACTCCCCACAACCTCAGTGGAATGCACCACCTCAGGGGTGGAGGCACCCATACAACCAAGCTCTAGCACTATTTCCTTCACCTCCTATCAACAACAAATCCTACACCCTGCTCCACATAAACAACCTCATATTCCTGCCCAACCAAACCTGATCCTGAACAATAGACAAGAACAATGCGTCTATAGTGGAGAAACATCCTACCCTACCTATGTTGTGGAAATTCATGAAATTAACCTTAGGTCTAGGAGAGTGCTCTCGGATAACCAACCTCCATCTCCACCTAGGGAGAGTGAGGAGGAAAGAGAGGAAAATGTACCTAGAGTGAATCCACCCACCTTTCCTAAATGTTTAACCCATCCAGTCCAAAACACCCCAGAAGAGGCTGAAATGTTGGGTGAGCTAAAAAACTATGTGTGTCAAAATCCTGCTTCTATAAGCTATCAAGGATGTCCCCATATACAACAAGCTAATCAAAGAGAAGTGTTTCAAACATACAAGAGGTGAAAGAAAGACACCCCTACCATTAATGTCATTGAACAGTTGTCCAACTTAATGTTGGGGAAGGTAATTTTCCCAAAGTATGTAGATCCTAGGATTCCTGTAGTAGATGTACACATCGATGGCATCATTTTCCCCATACCTTGACTAATCTTTGGGATGCCATCAATGTGATGACTAATGACACTATTCTTAAGATGAATCTCCAAAGATCATTAAGGAAGATGATGACAGTCTTACATCTTGCAGACTGATCCATAGTAGCCCTCGACATAATTATTGAGGATGTGACGGTCTCCATTGATTCTTGGGAATACCCTACTGACTTCTTAGTTCTCCAAGCTAAGACCAAATTCAACGGCTATCCTTTCATCCTTGGGAGGCCTTAGTTAGCCACTGTCGATGTCTAAATAAGGCGCAAGGATGGAAATATGACCATAAAAAATGGGCATCTATCCAAACAATTGGTATTGTATCCTCCTTCTCAACCATCCCTAGAGCATGACTTACATTTATGGCTAGAAGAGGATCAACAAGATGAAGTCTACTCTTCGCAAATCTATAACCTAGAAACTACCATAGGAGGAGGAAAACCTAATGAAGATGACTAGATTGAACACATCCTCCAAAACCAAACTCCAAACACCATGTCTCTAGAGGAAGTAGTGAAGGGAGCTAAAGACAACCATTGGATTGATCTATGCTTAGCTGACTCAAACCCTACTCATGTCCAAATGATAGAATTTGACCCTAAAAGAGCATTGAAAATCAACCCCTCTCTGTACACCAAGAAAAGGAGTTATGTAGCATGCTAAGAGAGCATTTGAATGCCTTTGCTTGGAATTACAAAGAAATGAAGGAAGTGCACCCTTCGGTGTGTACTCATCACATTTACATCAAAGAAGGTTGCAAGCCAGTGTGCCAACCCCAAAGGAGAATGAATCCATCCCTCAAGGATATAGTCAAAGAGGATCTATAGAAATTGTTGGATGCAGGATTCATTTACCCTATCTGAGATAGTGAGTGGGTGTCTCCTCTCATGTTGGTTCCAAAGAAAAATGGAAATTTGAGGATCTGTGTGGATTACCAAGAACTAAGCAAAACCACAAACAAGGACCATTTCCCTCTACCTTTCATTGACCAATTATTAGATGGTCTAGCAGGAAAGAAGTTCTTCTCTTTCCTGGATGGATTCAATGGGTACAATCAAATCTAGATCAACCAAAAGGACCAGGATAAAACCACCTTCACCTGTCCTTGGGGTAATTTTTCTTATAGGGTCCTTCCTTTTGGTTTATGCAATGCCCCTAACACTTTCCAGAGAGCATTCCTTAGCATCTTTGGAGAGCTAGTCCATGATGTAGTAGAAATTTATATGGATGATTGCACCCACTATGGGTTTGATTTCCAGGAGGCTCTCTCTAACCTAGGAAAGGTGTCAAAAAAATCCATTGAAATGAACTTATCCCTTAGTCCTAGAAAATGTGAATTCTTAATGACTGTAGGGACTATTCTAGGTCACTCAATATCCCAGGAAGGATTGCAAGTAGACACAAATAAGATAGCCATCCTAAAAAGGGTCTCTACTCCACAGAAGCAGAGGGATGTCAGAAGTTTCATAGGGTTAGCCAGATATTATAGGAGATTTATAAAAGATTTCAGCAAGGTAACCTCTCCCTTATTTGGATTATTGGCCAAAGACTCTGAATTTTTATGGTCAGAAAGCTACCAAGAGGCCCTAGAAACCCTAAAGGACAAAATGACTACTGCACCTATTCTCTGAGGCCCAAACTAGGCTCTTCCTTTTCAAATTCACGCCGATGCCTCTCACAAATATATAGAAGCAACACTAGGCTAGATAGATGAGAGGCTATCTTATGCCATTTAATTCATCAATAAGAATCTATCGAAAGCCTAGTTAAACTACATAGTAACTAAAAAAGATCTCCTAGCTATTGTACATTCATTGAATAAATTTAGGAATTACATTATTGTTTACCAAACATTTGTACATGCCGACTATGCTACAATTAAATATTTGATGAATAAACCTGATGTAAATTCCTGGATTATTAGATGGTTACTTTTATTACAACAATTTGTTATAACTATTATTGATAAGCCTGGCAAAGAGAATGTAGTTGTAGATTTTTTTATCCAGATTAACATTGCCTATAGATGAGGAAGGAATGGTTGATGATGAACTACCAGATAAAAATTTATTCCTCATTTGAGTTCTCTCTCCATGGTTTGCTGAAATAGAAAACTATTTGGCATCTGCATAGTTCCCTCCAAATTTTTCCTCCAAGGAAAAAAGCAGAATTATAAGAAAAAGCACCCCCTTCACTTGGATTGGGGGCAAGTTCTTCAAGATGGGTTCAGATCAAATTCTGAGAAGATGTGTCAGGGAGGAGGATGTTTTTGACATCCTTCTGGCCTGTCATGATGGGCCTTGTGGAGGTCACTTTGCAGTCGAAATAACAACATTCAAGGTACTACATGTTGGCTATTGCTCGCCCACTCTTCAACAAGATGTAAAAAGGTATACCAGCCAGTGTGATCAATGCCAAAGGATGGGGACGCCTACCCCCAGGGATGAAATGCCTCTACAATCTCAAGTGACTTTCAAGCCATTTGACAAGTGCGGCATGGATTTCATAGGGGCCATTGACCCTCCATCCAGACATAAGAAGTACATCATTGTGTGCACGGACTACTTAACAAAGTGGGATGAAGCCAAAGCTATCAAGGTAGCCAGAGAAGAAAAAATGGTTGAATTCTTGACGGAGAATGTGTTTTATAAGTTTGGATAACCTATGTTGGGTTGTGTTATATTCTTTCCACAACTAACCCACGTAGTGAACTGGGGGGTTAGTGGGGGGG
>APFE030786738.1:322667-345895 GCA_000404065.3 Pinus taeda | reverse complement strand
AATCGGGTGAGCTTCCCCTCTGGTGGTAAGAGGACGAAACAAATATTAGAGCTTGTGCACAGTGATGTGTTTGGACCTGTGAAAGTTCCATCACTGGTAAGTCTGTGTACTATGTATCATTTATAGATGACTTCTCAAGGAATACATGGATATATTTCCTTAAGAAGAAATCTGAAGTCTTTGACAGGTTTAAAGAATTTAGGCTCTGGTGGAAAATCAGACAGAGAAGAAGATAAAGGTGTTGAGGACAGATAATGGTGGAGAATTCTGCAGCAAGGAATTTGAATAATTATGTAAGAAGTGTGGTATAGCACAAAGACTACTCCATATATACCTCAGCAAAATGGAGTCGCAGAAGAATGAACAAAACGTTGATGGAAAGGGCAAGAAGCATGCTCAGTGGTGCCGGGTTAGGACAGGAATTCTGGGCAGAGGCGGTGGATACTGCATGTTACTTGGTCAACAGGTCACCTTCATCAGCGTGGAGGATAAGACTCCACAAGAAGTATGGACTGGTAAGAAACCCTCTCTTTCACATCTGAGGGTATTTGGATGTGATGCATGTACATGTTCCAAAGGAGAAACGAACCAAGTTGGATAGTAAATCTGAAAAGTGCATCTTTATTGGGTATAAGGATGGTTTAAAGGGTTATAAGCTTTTGAACCCAGTAACAAGGAAGGTTGTGTACAGTTGAGATGTGGTGTTCAGAGAGGTGAAAGATGTTATTAAACATGAAGTCCAACCAAAGGAACCTGTGAAGATAGAGTTTGAACTAAAGGAGGAAGAATTAGATTCTGTAGTAGAGGAGGAATCAGAAGATGAAGAGCCACAAACTCCGGCTGTGAGAAGATCAGTTCGAGAAAGAAGGCACCCAAAAAGGTATAGTCCATCTGCTTTCTGTTCAAATTTTGCTTTGTCTGTTACTGATGATGATCCCAGAACTGTGAAGGAAGTAGTGGATTCAGAGGATGGAAAACTCTGGAAAGAGGCCATGGTTGATGAAATGGCATCTTTGCACAAAAATGAGGCTTGGGATCTGGTGGAGTTGCCGGCTGGAAGGAAACCCATTGGCAGCAAATGGGTGTTCAAGAAGAAGACAAATGCAGAAGGAAGGTGGAGAAATACAAAGCTCGGTTGGTAGCAAAAGGTTATTCCCAGGTGCCGGGAATTGATTTTGGTGATATTTTTCCTCCTGTTGCCAAGGTAACTTCTATTAGATTACTTTTATCTATTGCTACTGCTTTTGATTTTGAGGTAGAACAGATGGATGTGAAGATAGCATTTCTTCACGGGGATTTGGAAGAGGAAATCTACATGAAGCAACCTGAAGGCTTTGCAGTGAAGGGTAAGAAATAACTAGTATGTAAGTTAAAGAAGTCTCTGTATGGGTTAAAACAGTCACCAAGGATGTGGTATCAGAAATTTGATACATTTATACGGGGACTTGGCTTCACCAGAAGAAAATCAAATCATTGTGTGTATTTTAAATTAATTGGTGACCGTGTTATTTATCTGGTCTTGTATGTGGATGATATGTTGTTGGTTGGAAATGACAAAGAAATTATCCAGGATTTGAAGACCCAATTGTCCTCCAAATTCGACATGAAAGATCTCGGTGCTGCAAACTATATTTTGGGCATGGAAATTAAAAGTGATCGGGCAAAGAGGAAGCTCTAGTTAAACCAGAGGAAGTATGTCGAGACAATATTGCAGAGGTTTAATATGCAGGATAGTAAACCAGTGAAGGTTCCTATTCCTGTAGGTGTGAGGTTATCTGCTGAACGGTGTCCCAAGACACAAGAAGAGGAAGAGGACATGTCTCGTGTTCCATATGCAAGTGCAGTCGGCAGCTTGATGTACGCCATGGTCTGTACTAGACCAAACATTGCACATGCAGTGGCAGTATTGAGCAGGTTTATGTCAAAACTAGGGAAGGAGCACTGGACAACAGTGAAGCGGGTTTTCAGGTATTTGCGTGGCACTAGTGATTATGGTTTGTTCTACCAAGGAATACCACGATTGGATAGAGTGTTGGATATCCGTGGCTTTGTTGATGCAGACTGGGCTGGAGATCTAGATCAGAGAAGATCTACAAGTGGGTATGTGTTTAACCTATTTGGAGGTGCAGTCAGTTGGATGAGTAAGAAACAATCTGTAGTGGCACTATCAACTACAGAGGCAGAATACATGGCAGCCACTCATGCAAGCAAGGAAGCAGTTTGGTTGCAGAGATTGTGTTCAAGTATGGGGTTAGTACAGGGCGCTATAAGGATAGACTGTGACAGCCAAAGTGCAATTTTCTTGGCAAAGAACCCTGCTTATCATTCAAAGACAAAGCACATTGATGTTCAGTATCACTTTGTGAGGGATATGATAGAAGACAAAAAGGTGTTGCTGGTAAAGGTGGACACTTTGAAGAATACTGCAGATGCATTGACAAAATCTGTGAGCTCTGAGAAGTTCTCTTGGTGTAGAGAAACAATGGGCATTTCAGCGATGGAAAAATGACTAAGCTCTCTTGTGGCCCCCTGTGGAAAGAAAACAACAAGTGGGAGATTGTTGGGTTGTGTTGAGTTCTTGAGGGAGAATGTATTTTATAAGTTTGGATACCCTATGTTGGGTTGTGTTATATTCTTTCGACGACTAACCCACATAGTGAACCGGGGGGGAGGAGCACCCCCTTCGCCGCGTCGATTGCGCAGCGGGGGGGTCACAGGGGGGCGTCAGCCCCCCCTGTCCGAGGGGTTTGAGGGGGGGCGGGTAGCCCCCCTCTACGGGGTTCGGGGCAGCGCCCCGTGAAAACTTTTTTTTGGACCCTATATTAGGTTGGGTGAACCTACCTATGGTTTTCGGTCCATGGTTCTGGACGCGATGGTTTTTCGGTACATGGTATTGGATGCTTCGGCATGTATAAATATGTATTGTAACATTGAAAGGAATATAATGAAAAATCAAGCTGGTATTCTCGGTTTTGAGATCCAGTGGGAAATCTCTTTGTATATGTGTTTTAGAATTCTTATGCAGGTAATTTCTGTACGGGGTTAAAACCTACATCCTAGAGAGTTGTTCATTGATCAAGGAAGTCAATTTACATCCCACATGATTGAAAATATGTTAATCTAGCATAATATCAAGCACAGAAAGTCCACTTCTTACTAACCACAAGCTGATGGGCAAGTGGAAGTCACCAACCGAGCATTGGAAAGCACTCTGACCAAATTGATTAGCAATAACAAAAAGGATTGAGCAAACAGACTGGTGGGGGCCACCTAGGCCTACAATACTACTTGGAAGACCACCATTGGTTTCACTCCTTATGAGATGGCCTATGGGAAGAAATCCCTACTATCCATTAATTTGAATACAATACCTTAAGGATGGAAACACAACTAGATCTAGATGTCACAAGGGCACAACAGGAAAGATTGATCCAGTTGAATGGTCTAGATGAATTTAGGATGTAGGCCCTCCTGCACACCAAAGTGACTCAAGTACAAAGGAAAATCTGGCATGACAGAAACATCAAGGACAAACTATTTCAAGAAGGTGAATGGGCCTTGTTGTATGACTCTAGGTACAAATATTTCAAAGAAAAGTTAATGACTAGATGGTTGGGACCCTACGTGATAGAAAAGTGCCATGATAATGGCGTTGTTAAAATAAGAACCATCGATGCAGAAGGTATCCCTTTTCTTTTCAATTGGTACAGGTTAAAAGTCTATAAAAATCCCATATCTAAATAGGAATTCATTAGTAGCATTAGCAAGGCAGTGATGGTGATTAAAGAAGTCTCAACTTCCACCTAGCCAAGTTCATGGAGAAAAGAAAAAGGAAAAAAAGGAGAAAAAATAAAGAGACCTAGGTCAAAATCTCTGTGAGGCAGATGAGTCCAACTTTTGGTTTGAAAACCTCTTGAGGCAGCCCAAGAGTATTGAAAAAATAAAATTAGAAAATACGTTTGGGCGAAAACCTCTTTTGAGGCACCCAGGGCAGGCAACAGGCATGAAAACCGCCTTTGAGGCAGCCTAATTGTCTTTCAAAAAAAGAAAAGAAAAAAACATACAAAAATAATAATTCTGTTTTGTAGGTATGTAAGAAGATAATGAGCACATGATACAGAGGATAGCAGGCCCTACAAAAAACTATGGTTTCCTTCATCCATCTCATCTCCTCCATAATCCCCATGTTCTTCCATCCATACTCAACTACAAATTCAAACTCCAACCAACTATGTGTTTTCAACAGGATTATAGGAGGTCTTAAAAGAGTACAGGAAACACAGTCCAGTGGAAAAATGGTGACACAAGCCTATTTTGGAATATGTAAAGAGCCATTGACCTCACCACTTTTTGGCACCGTTGTTAGGGATACGATGATGATGTGGTTAGAGAATTTTCAATGTGATACCTCTCACTAGAGCCAGTGCCATTGTTGTACTGAAGGGTTTGTCAGTAACAATTACCCCTGAGAGTATTAGCAGGATAACTACATTCCCCCTAGGGTTGCAGTGGAGAAAAGAGGACAAGGCTAACAACACTCTTGCAAAGAAAGTTTTTTTCCTAGAAGGAGAAGAAACCAGTTGAAGACAAAAATGTGGTTAGAAGGGAAAGCATTCCATATCCTTGGAATGAGGTAAGTTACCACATCATCAAGTATATTTCCTGTCAAGGTAGATACAACGTAGTGTATGGGTACCACTTTAGACTCCTCCATGAGCTAAGATTTGGACAGGAGACACCTCCTCATAACAGGCTTACTGTACTAATAATAGACATGCGAATCAAGGTACAAGAAGGGAAACATCAGTAGCTAGCACATCATGGGTTGATCAAACTCATCCTGGAAGATGATCTAAAAAATTTAAGAATCCCTATAGCATGGTCAATATTTGCAGACATGCAGGAAGAAGGTGCAATTCAAGGCATTGAGTGTGACAGAAACCCTACTTCTAGTGAGGGAGAATAAGAAACGAAGGATGAAAAAGAAGAAGAAATAGAGGATGAAAAAGAAGAAGAAAATGACGATGAAGAAGAATATGAAAAATATTAAGGAAAAGAGGATGAAGAAGAAGATGAAAAAGAGGATGAAGTACAGAAGGATAAACACAATTCTGAAAAATAGAGCAAGGAAGAACAAGAATCACCAAGGGTGTTTTCGAAGCTTGCAGAGAAGGAGGAGGTAGCTGCTCTAACTTCCCTAAGTACACTTGTCAAATCAAAGCTAAAGAGACATAGGAAAACTCCCCTTTACTTTAGAACAAGAAAAAGCACCTGGATTAAACAAGGGAGACCTCAAACCCCCACTAAGATTACAATTATCATAGAGGACTCACCAAAAGAACAACAAAAATTAGTCCCTCTAGAGAAGAAGAAAGAAGAAGAAACATCAAAATAAGATTCTCATAAGTCACCAATCACCTATGTTAGGAGACTTGTCACCAGGTTAGCCTCAACAAAACAAGTTAAACAACCTTTGACCCCTTCACAAAAAGGGAAAGGTCTCCTACAGGAAACGCAGACAAAACTATAGGAAGAAAAAACAGTCCTACAGGAAACCATCTCAAAGCTGCAGGAAACACAGAAAAAAGATCAGGGAAGGCTACAAGGGAAAAGGGAAGGAAAAGAGGGTAGAAATTACTAAAGAAATAGTAAAGGAAGAGTCCCAAGAGTTGAAGGAGCCTAGCCCACAGCCAAACCTCATCTCCTACTACAGATTCATTGAAGGAGGTAGGGTGATACCATTTTTTCTCCATTCCTCTATTCTTTGAACTTGAAAAAGAGAGAAAGTACACATCTGTGGATACAAATTGCTAAATCAAAAGGTGTTGGGCACGAGATCCCCCAAGGGCAGTTTTGGGGCTTAGAGCCCATATTTTGGTCCAGTGTTGTAATTCCAATGTAAAGACTCCACATTTTGTGGGCACGAAGCACGTAGTTGTTAAAGAGTCATAGGGTTGTCCACCCTTATTTTCATAATTTAATGTCAGTTGTAGAAGATCTACCCATGGTCTGCGAACCATGGAATTGTATAAATAGAGTGAAGCTCGAAGTAATCAAAGACATCTAATATCGAATAATGCAGGTGTATGTGAGATAGTTCTAAAGTGTAAGTCTAAGTTTTGGGTCATAGTGTAGGTAGAGGCTCTGCAGCTGAGTGCGTAAAGGCCTAGTAGTCTGCATCTGAATACGCAGACCCATGCAGCTGAGTGCGCAGGGTGAGTCAAGTCTGTAATCATCTAGAAGTATTAATAAAGAGAAGTTTCTATCATTTCTGAGTCTTTATTTCTTGTTTATGCATTTGTTATATTGGGTATGAATTTCACCTCCAATGCTTATATGATGCGCGAATGTGTATAACTGTATTGGTTTGAATGCAAGTAAGAACATTTGTTTATGTGAAGATAATTAATATCTGTTAATAAGATAAGTAAGATACTTATCCTAGTTTGGGAATTAGCGCAATTCGCTGCCATAGGAGCGCAAAATGACTTCAGCCCCTATATAGGGTTGTGCGATGGTCGATTGTAATGGATCACGAAGGTGCTGAAGGGTAGAACAGAACTCAAAGCCACCTGCATGACGAAAGGTATAGTTGGAATAAATCAACATCACAACCAACTCAAGGGTGCAGAAACTTGGTTCTAGCATCCCCCCATACTGCTTCGAATGATACTTTAGTCCACACTCCACAGGCTGATACCGAAAGGGCTAGTAGTGTGGGGATTTGTTTGGCTAACAAACATTGAGCCTAGGTCAGGCCCCCAGAAGCCAACAATTGGTTCTGTTGGCCTCTATCTCTAGCCACCAAGGTGACCAACATGATAGTGCTACCATATGGGGTGCTTATTATAGAGAAGGAGGCTGATAGGGCCATGGTTAGTAGTTTTAAAGGGGTCAAATTAAATATGGCCGCACTCCCTCGAGAGACACTCTGTCTTTTGCAGGATGTAGTCATTGTGGAACTACAGGTGATAGAGAGTTGCACTATATAAGTAATGACTAAGAAATGCATCAACATTGAGCAGTTGAGCCTACAACACAACGAGGTAGAGGAGCAGAACAGGAATATAATGGAGGTTGTGGAGGAAGCCTGCTAAATGATTATGGAGTTTTCCATTCAAGTAAAGGAACCGATGGAGACAAGCGTCTGTAAGTTAGCCTTAGGGGTGTGCGACACAAGAGAAGAGATGGCCAGGGTTCAGCTAGATTTGAACCTACATATCATAAAATTGCAGTTGAAGGCTCAACCTTCAACTCTACTGGAGGTCAAAGAACAACATACCACCGCAGTCACAACAGCAATGGCAGTGGTTGACAGTGCAGTGACAAACTGCATGAAGTTGTTCGAATAGTCATTCAAGGTCCCAACCACCCTATAGGAGGACCCGAACATAGAGCACCTAGAGATAGAGGCACATGAGCTGCAACAAAAATATGATGAGGTAAAGGGATTGCACAGACGGTTTCCCTTACATAGAGGCTTGCAAAGATGCAGCAGGGGAAGGCACTCAAGGAACAAGTGGATGTTTCTCGGCATAAGGAAGAAGTCTTAAAAGCATGCCTACAACCATGGATTGATGAGGCATATACAATTATAGCCTCCATTGAAGTAAAGCTCACGCAACTGTAAGCAACTCAGGAGAGGATTCAGGGCAGCAGTTCAACAACAGTGATCACCGAACAACACGTGGAGGAAGTCCAGCAGGTAGCTGCTCAGTTCGTTGCCGAACTTGCAGGAATCCAAACAGAGCTGGGAGGTATTCATGCTAAGATCGTTGCACCTATAGAGTGACTTGAGGGTGAGTCATGATGTTTGTGTTGGGGGCCTATTGGGCGTGGGATCCCCCAAGGGTAGTTTTGGGGCTTAGAGCCCAGATTTTGGTCCAATGTTGTAATTCCAATGTAAAGACTCTGCATTTTGTGGGCGTGGAGCGCGTAGTTGTTAACGAGTCATAGGGTTGTCCACCCTTATTTTTATAATGTAATGTTGGTTGTATAAGATCTACCCATGGTCTGCAGACCATGGAATTGTATAAATAGAGCGAAGCTCTAAGTAGTCAAAGGCACCTAAGATCACATAATGCAGATGTATGTGAAATAGTTCTGAAGTGTAAGTCTATGTTTTGGGTCATAGCATAGGTAGAGGCTCTGCAGCTGAGTGCGTAGGGGCCTAGTGGTTCATAGCTGAGTGCGCATACCCCTGCAACTAAGTGCGAAGGGTGGGTCAAGCCTGTAATCATCTGGAAGTATTAATAAAGAGAAGTTTCTATCATTTCTACATCTTTATTTCTTGTTTATGCATCTATTATATTGGGTATGAATTTCACCTCCAATGCTTAAATGATGCACGAATGTGTATAACTATATTGGTTAAGTGAATGCAAGTAAGAACATTTGTTTACACAAAGATAATTAAGATTTGTCAATAAGATAAGTAAGCTACTTAGCCTAGTTTGGGAATTAGAGTAGTTCGCTGCCCTAGCAGCGCGAAAGGACTTCAGCCCTTAGATTGGGCTACACAAAGGTCAATTGTAATGAATTACGAAGGTATTGAAGGATAGAATAGAGCTCGAAGCCACCTGCATGACGACAGGTCTAGTTTGAATAAACCAACATCACAACCATCTCAAGGGTACAAAAAATTGGTTCCAGAATTCCCCATACTACTTTGGGTGAGACTTCAGTCCATGCTTCGTGGGAGGATGCCGAAAGGGCTAGTAGTGTAGGGATTTTTTTGGCTAACTAATGTTAAACCTGGGTCAAGCCCCTAGAAGCCAACAAAAGGGGTGGAGGATGTAGGCCCCATTGAAGAAAAGCTACAAGAAATGGGAAGAGAATTAAGTATCATAAGAGACAAGGAAACAATAATGAAATCTTAATTAGAGGTTGAGAACACATGGCTAAGAAAGAATTTATAGGAATAGGAAGGCCAATTGGCAACTATGGCAAGTTTATCCATGGAGGAAATTCAATGCATGGTGCCAGGAAAACTATATACCTTATACCTCAAAGAACAATGGTTGCAGTTTCAGATAAAAACCCTAGCACAAAGAGGAACTATGCCTTTCCAAGAGTACAGGAAATTCATTGACCTCTGTGACCAAAGCACCCTAGAGAATAGAGCAAAGATCTTTGAGTTCTACCTACACAATTTAGCTCTCACAGATTTAAATGCGTTGGAAACCAATCCAAAGCTAGGGGAATCACAACTAATGACCTTGGCATCTTAGATGAGCCATGAGGAAGACAGAGCTATAGAAATGAAAAGGGTATTAGCAAGAGAAGAAGCATAACCCCTTTTATCAGAGCAGAACAACCTAACTTAATGGCTGTCATCAGCACTCACAGCCTCATTGCAAATGATGCCAAGCTTGCACCACAATACCTTACTATACAAGAACAATAAGTCACTCATTTTGAATACATGCCAAGATTGCTAGGATATGAAAGCCAACAAGCCTGAAAAAGGAGATGGAACACCTTTACCTACAACCTAAAGATTGAAGAATATCATTCTCCTAATAGAATGAAGGATGCACTAGAAAGAGTCCCAATGTATAAGAAAACATTACAAAGACTCAAAGTCAGCTGGATTGGATTGAAACTCAGCCCACCATTTCTTTTAGGTACGTTAGAGGGGAGAAAGGAAGAAGAAGAAATGAAGCAGTGGGAGGAGATAGAGAGGAATGCAGGGTTTTATCCACAAGAGGAGGAGACTATTGTAGAAGCCTATAATGTCAGGGAGGCCACCAAAGCAATGACAAAAATGGACATAGATTGAGTTGCTAAGAGGATGAGAAAAAATTTCATTAGGGGAGTGATGATGAGGCTCATTAATGGGTAAATTATATGCACCTTAATGCACCTCCAACTTACTAAAATCAACTTTTCTCATAATTATTTACATGTTTTAACTATATTTTTCTTAATGAGGAGAGAAAAGATGAGATGTCATGTCTAGTGGTCTAAGGTGCATTGATTGCAGGTTTTTGAGAAAGTTTTGGCTAATTAAAGTTAAGGAATGAGAAGAAAGACAAATAGGAGGGATTCTAAGAGATAGGCGTTGGAAATACTGAGAGGGGGGCTGAATCAATATTCCTTATAAATTATCACTTTTAAATCTTTTCATAGCATTAGTTAATCCTAAATTATTATTAATGCTTATGCAGTAATAATAGTAAATAAAAGAACACAATAGGCACAACAATTTTAGGTGAAACACCCACTTCGAGTCAGTAACTACCTATTGGCTTAGTGGGTCCTAACCTATGTTCAGAGTTAGTTGTGCCAAAAAAATCCCTATACTATTGGCCCTTTTGGCATCAACCTGTGGAGCACAGAATGAAATCTCACCTGAAGCAGTATGGAGGGATACTGGAACCAAGTTTCTAGACCTAGAGATCAGCGTGATGTTATTTTGTGCCCTAAATATGCCTTTGCACAAATCGATAAGCCCTTAGGGTTTATTGATGGATTTTCCTTTAATTGGTCTCTAGACCTTCATGAAGGTCTACGAATGGCTTTCACTGACCCTGAATAGGTAAATTAACTACTTTCGTGCATCAAATATTACTCCTAACCCAGTGTTTACTTAGATCTGCTTAAGTATTCAATAAATTTAACATGGAATGGTATAGTCTTCGCATAAATAATTAACTTAAATTGCATTCATATAACAATATGAGCTTGGTAAAATCACGCATCAATACATCATTATTTCATGAACCCATCATTCATCACAACATAAAGCAAATTCATACATAATAGAAGTAAATAGATAGAACATAATAATTTATGTAATAATCTTCATTATATTTATTTAGTTCAGCTTACAGACTCAAGACTTCCCTACGCACTCTGCTACGGTGGTCTGCACACTCAGCTACGGACTCTACTCTAGACCTCTGTGCATACAACTGCAGAGCCTTTTCTTCCTCTAAGACTTCTACGATCTTCCTTGTATTGACCCATTAAATCCATTTTCATCCTTAATATCCTCTATTAAACTCCCTAAGGCACACCTATTTATACAATCCCATGGTCTACGGACCATGGGTAGATCTACAAAATGCCGACTTAACTTACATAAAGAAGGGTAAAACCATTTTTGACTTTTTTACTATCTACGCAATCTGTGCCCATAATTTGTGGAGACTTTATATATTTTTACATAAAACTTGGGGTTTTTCCCCAAAATTGACTTAGGGGACCCCATCCCAACAGGCCCCCAACAGAAATACCGTGACTTGCTCTCGAGTTACTCAGATGGCACAAAGATCTTGCTACAAAGATCCCCCATCTCCACTTGGGAAACCACTACTTTAGCCACTCTCTGCATGGCTGCCTACTTGATCTATTCTACTAGCAGCTCTGTGGTTGGTCCTGCACTGTCCTATTTGATCTTCTGCTGCATGCTCTACAAGTTTGTCATTTTTCCTGAATATTGGCAAAGACTATGTAGGACTCGTCCAACTAAGGCCCCAATCTGGCCTTAAGGACTACCTCTCTCTTCTGCACTACTTCCACCTATGTGAGTAGCTTCTTAGCCTGCTATAGCTTAGTGAGGTGATGTGCTATACAAACGGTGCATGTCGTCACCCTTACTTCGTTGTATTATTGTTGTAGCTTTCAGACTTTTGTATTCAATCTCTATAGGTTGGGATGTTCCTACAGAGTCGTTACTACCTCCATAGCCTACTCAAACATTGTGGTGCAGTTCCCGACTATGGCATCCACTGTCGTAACTCCATCCTTAATATCGGCTTCACGCTTTTCCCTTACCTCTAGTAGGGTTGAAGGTTGTGACTTCAGCTTCAATTGTGCTATCTTTATGTTCAGCTTGAATTGAACTCTGGCCACCTCTTCCTTGGCATCTTGCATGCCCATAACAAGATTTTTGATCTTTGCCTCCAACGGTGCTTCCTCTGGTATGTGAAACTCTAGCGCTCTTCTGCAAGCTTCTACCACTATGGCCACTATCTGAGCGCTCTGCACTTGTATTGTCTCTTTTTCCTTTAGTGCCTCTGTCTTTTCAGTTAACATATTCTCGTTGTTCATCCAATACTCAGTGATTAGGCTTTGCGGGCACTGCTCTTGTGCTCTGAACTGTGTTGTCACACCTACGTGCAGGGTGTGAAGATATTCATTGGGAAGTGTTGCGATGTTGAGACTGATGTTCTTTAGAGAACCTATGATGAAATCGTCATCGACCGTGTCTACCCTCAAGGATCCATCTAGCAACGTGACTTCCTGGAGATCCAGTGATCGAACCATCTCTATTTCTTGATTGGTCCTCGGTGCCAAGCTTGTTTATGGAGCGCTTACATGCCCTGCACCTCACCTAGATCCTGCAGGTCTGGATCTACAGCTTGCTCATATCCTTGTAAATGGTAGTTACAACCTACTACTACTGTTGTTCAAACTTTTGCAACAGTTCCACCACGGTATCACACACCTCGTCACTGATCTCGTCAAGGTCATCATCTGTCAGTGTGATAAGATCCAACGACATATTTTTTGCTTTGGATTTATTCAGGGTCCTTCCTTGCGTTGATTCCTATACCTTTTTATCTATAAGGGAGTGCTCTACTCCTCTTGATTTCCACCGCCTTGCTCTGAGTGATCCTTTTCCTTTATTTGGGGTGAAGGGGACTTACCACTCCACTCGAAATCACGCTCTTCTTGTTTGGCTTGTTTCCTTGTGGCATGCTCCTTTTCCACCTGGGCCTTCTCCTCGGCCTCTTTTTTACTAAACATTCTACTTTGTTACTTCCTTCTTCTTCTCTACGGAATTGTTGGTGCTCGTAGCCAGATCAGATGCAGTATGCCAATCTATTAGCCAGTGCTTGATGACCTCTTGAATAGTGTCATTTGTAGTGAGGTAAGGTAGGTCAAACCATTTTTGTTGCGGATCTTTTCGTGCCCAGATGTATATGCGGTGGAAGTCATCTTTAAACTACGCATACTCTGAAATCTATACAAACACCATTGGGGAAAAGTGCGGCTTCTAGTTGATGGCCATGTGAATTCTCACCTTCATCAACACCCATAAGACTTTGGTCTTTGTGACGCACGCGGTGTCCTATCTTGCCCAGAGAGATGCAAAATATGCAGCCTCTGGAAAATCTTTTTCCATAAGAGGAAACTAACTGTCCTCCGGCAAATCCAAGCGATGAGCACAATGGAGAGCAATAACCACCAATAGTGGAAATTGTTTCTCTCGTCCTGAGCCTCGCGATAGTTCGCAAGGAACTTGCTACAGAGGTAGTGCAACTAATTGAGATGCATGCCCTCCACGCATAGTGCAACCAATGAAATTATTGGCCTCCTAACCTTGTCCATGCAGAAATTTCTCATGACTTTCCCAACTAGGAATTGTGTAGAAATTTTCACCGTGGGGTTGGTGATATATGTGATAGAGTACCCCTGCACCTTCTTCACTAGCTTGAATTTGTCCTTCATCTTCTCTGTGAGGTCGTGCTCACTTGTCTTTCTACCAAATTCCTTGGACACATTCAACCTTGAGTGTGGCAAGAGCGTGATTTGATGAATCAATATATATGTAATCAGGATCAGTGCACTCAGCCACAAACATCTATCATGAAACAACCCCAATTGATTCACTCTGCAGATCCACTCCATAGGCTCCAATGCGGTGACACTTGATTCCTTGTAAAACACCCTCTTCACATAGTTCTCTGTGGTAAGGTGGGGGAACCTCTCGTGGTCCACCAAATCTCAGTCTTATAGCTTTAAATGGGGAATGCATGCCAAGTGCAAACCTTCAAAAGTGATGTGTTTTGGTAGAAGGGATGTATTTAAGGGGAACTTCCCTACGTTTGGGTCTTTTGTTATTTTCACTTTTCGCTTATGCGGAGGGATATAATCTGGTAGTTTGGATATAGAATCCACCCCCTCGAAATCTATATCCTCTGCACCTTCTTCGGCCTCCAATTCAACCACTTTCCCCTTATCCTTCACTAGCTACTTTTCTTTCTTCTCAGCCTGGGTAGCAGCATGATTCCTCAGTGACTCGCACACAGGCATTAGCTTCTTCTCTTTGTCTTTCTTGGGCCTAGGGGCTTCTCTCACTAGTGTAGGCTTTGGCCATGGAAACCTCAGTATCATAGGCACAGTAGCCAAAACCTTTATACTCACAACCTCTAAAGCAACTCCCTTAGAAGCGAAATCCCCACTAGTACTTAGAGTTTCTACGAGGCTTGGTCCTAGCTTCGTTTCTAGGATGAATGTCTGATTTACCTCTGATAACTTGGCAAATGCAAGGCTCATGACTAAATCCTCCCAATATGATTGAGTCATAGACAATTGACAGCACAACTCGATAAAATCTCTAAGGATGTAAAGTGTTTCATGTTGGACGACCACATGTAATTTATAGGCGATATCAAATTCAAATTTGATCGTTCCCCCCAAAATCCATCCATAAATGTTGATTTGGTGGCAAATCTCCGAATATTTTGGTCTTAAATACCTTAAATGTTTCCCCCCCTGCTCATCTTAACCGTCTCATGGTAGTCAAATCATGAACAGTGACTGTAACGGTCACTTTCTAGCTAGGCTATGCGGTCTCCCCCTCCGTAGCGCAACTCCTTTTGTGCCTCTCCTGGTACCATGACATCACCTGTTTTTGGATAGACCTTCTCTCATGTAGCTCTACAACCCAGGAAATGTAATTTATAGTCCCGCGCTCTCTTGTAGAAGCCTGGAGTGCTAAGACTATGCATTCGTCATGTAGTCATTGGGCCAGATCCCCTATGTATGGGTTCAATCGGCTTCCATTTACCCTTCTTGGACATGGATCTCCATACAACTTCACGAGCTGAACTACTCCACCGTCTGTAATTACTTTGATGACATATGGTCCTAACCAGTGCATCTGAAACTTCCCAAGAATCTTAGCAAACTTATTATCATATAATCAAATCAAATCATTTACCCTGAAGGTGCTCAGTTTGTTGTGCCAATCATGTCAAGATTTTTCACATTCCTTCTGAACCTGTTGATGGAATCCAACCAAAAATCTATCTTCCTCGAGCTCCATTAGCTATGTGAGCCATTATTTTAAGACTTTGTGGTCCACCATTCCTGTGAAAGCCACTATGCGTAGACTAGGCACAATGTACTCCATAAGCATCACAACTTCTACACCATAGACCAGCCTAAAAGTTGTTGGACTAGTAATATTTTTACAAGTAGTTTTGTAAGCCCATAATACTATTGGTATGTGCACGTCCCAATCATTCCATTGTGCATTGCAAAACTTTGTCAGTGCATTCTCCAATATCTTATTAAAAGCCTCAACTGTTCCATTGGCCTAAGGATGATATGGCGTACTCTTCTTATGGTAAACATGGAACTCCTCTGTCAGCGTGCTAATCATTTCATTAAGAAAATGCGTACTGTGATCACTCATCAATAGCTTTGGGCAACCAAATCTAGTCAACACATATTCAAAAAAAAACTTTGCTGCAGTTGCCCCTGTACAGTCTTTCACAGGCTGTGCCTCCACCCATTTGGTCAAATACTTTGTCGCGGTGATGATATAGCGCGCGCCAGTTTTCTTGCCTAGGGGTTGAATTGGTCCTACAAAATCAATTGCCCATTTCTCAAATGGATGCAATGGCACCTGCAGATTTAGAGCCATCTCATCCTTCCATGATGGTCTGCCCATTCTTTGACATGCATCACACGCCTTGAAATATGCTTTAGAGTCTTTTTGCAGCGTGGACCACCACAACCTAGCGTGCAAAACCTTCCGTGTTGTTGCTTTCCCTGCATAATGTGCTCTTGTAGCTCCTGCATGAGCTTCAGTAAGGATACTATTTCACTAAAAATAAGGCACATAACATTGAAGTATTTTGTCCAATCCCATCTTATACAAATGATTTGCAATGACTGAGAAATTTTCCAAGCGTACCACCAATTCTTTCTTCTATTGACTGGTATATCCCTCTAGAGCCATCCCTGTAGTCAAGAAGTGGATAATATCCCTAAAGTGATTATCTTCTATGCGTACTACAAAGATCTCCACATCATGCAACCCTTCCTCCAAATTAGTAGGCTCCTCTCCTATCTCAATGCACAAAAGATGATCAGGTCCTGCGTTCAACCTTCCTAGCTTCACAATTACTTAGAAACCATATTCTTGAAACAAGAGAAACCATCTACATATTCCCCCCCAACATAGTCTTATTGACTAGATACTTTAGTGCAAAATGGTCTGTGTACATCTTGAAATGTTCACCTAGCAGCTAATTTCTGAATTTCTGGAGTGCATACACCATAGCCAACCGTTTGCACTCTGTTGTTGAATAATTCTTTTCTGCTTTCGACAACTTCCTTCTTGCAAATGCTATAGAGTGATTTATTTCTCCTTTGCTAGCCTGTGTCAACACTACTCCTAACTCCTTTGGTAGCCTGTGTCAGCATTGCTCCTAACTCGATACACGAAGCATCAATGTGTACATGGAATTCCTTCTTCCAATCCAGGAATACTAGGATTGATGCGGTGACCATTTTTTCCTTCAATACATCTAGGCCACATTGAAATTTTTCATTCCAATAGAATGTAGCATCCTTTTTCAACAGCTTTCCCATCGGCATGGTAATCCGAGCATAACTCTTAATGAACTTCCGATACTATCCAGTATGACCCATGTGGCATGCAACTATTTAACACTCTACAGGGCTTCCAAATTGATTATTATCACGATCTTATTAGGGTCCATCATGAGTCCTTTCCTGCATACCACATGACCCAGCAAAATCCCAAAGGGGACACAAAAAAAAAAATTCTTCAGGTTCAGTGCAATCTGATACCTTCAGCACATATCCAACATTAAGCACATACTATCTACATGGCACTTAATAAGCCCAAACACTGTCTAGTTATCAAAATAGACCTCTAAAAATTTATGGATAAACTCTTTGAACGTCGTGATGATTACACGAGAGAATATCGTTGGCACATTTTCAATCCAAAGGGCATCACTGTATACTGGAAACAACCCCACTACGTCACGAAGGTTGTTTTACTCCTATCTTCTAGCATGATCTTAATCTACTGGTACCTAGACAACCCATCAGTGAATGAATAGGCCTCCTTCCCTCTAACATTGTCCAGGACCTCAGCTTCAAGCATCTTTTCCAACTCCAAGCGGAACTTTTCCTTGTATTTAGGATTAAGGCGATATGCTCTTTGCTTAACAGGATTCACGTCTGGTTTCAAAGTTATTTTCATCACTCCCAAATCACCTACAATTCCTTTCAAGTCCAAAAATTTCTTAGGGAACGAATCTTGATATTTAGGAGCAAAAAAATGACTTTATTTATTATAGCATCATCCCAATAATCCCTAATCTTCGCAAACTTCGGCCCCGTTTCTATGCCAATGTTTACCTGCCTAGTTTTCAATGGCACTGTGATGTCTGGATTCTCTATCTACAATCCCTCAACCTTGCAGTGGCCTTCTAATTCTAGGGCATTGATGTTCCACAGATCCTCATCCTCTACTTTAGCAGTCATATTATAACATTCTAGTGCATGGTGCAGATGGGTGCTCCAATATGGTTGAATCAATTCCAAGGGATCCTACAAAATTCAGAAGATCACTGCCTTAGTCTCCTACAATGCCTCATCAATGATTTTAGACCCATCTTCAAAGTTGAAGGTCCTCACAAATCCTTCTCTTAAGACATCCCACTCTACGGTGCCATGGTAGAGCTCTGTCTCCAAATACCAATTCATATGGATTATGTCCAAAGTGTGACAGAATAAATGCACCCATTGTGGATGCAGCTTTGTCCTGTAAACCTTAGTCCATTTGGCCAAGTGATCACGCGGATCATTCCTCCCGTCATACTTCTCTGTTACCCATACCTTTATGTCGACTAAACCACGTTCTCATAATTCTTCTATAGTTGCACCACTCATTGAAGCTTTCTTTGTATGTACCCCACCATTGAGCGGGCGTAGCGCACAGTGCCCACTCCAATGCCTAAAAGCAGTAAACCTCTAGAACTTCTCTTTCAAAATCATTCAAAAATTTATCCACGTCAGTTAAACCATCATAATAACGAAAATTTCTTACCTTCGATGACAGACAATGCAACTATTTGGTCATCATGTTGCAGCATAGTGTGGATACTTCATGCAACTTGTTTTGTTAATGCTCCAACTCTTCATCTGAATCTAGACAAGAAATTTTGCGGTCCCATGCAATTAATCCATCAGCTGTCGGATTAACCTATTCCTAGTCTCACACTTTTATCTCATAGTTCTGGTCCAAATCATCCTCGCTTTCCTAATAGTCGCAAACTGGTTCAGTATAGCACAGTCCTTCTTCAAGGTCCAATGGGACCACAACACAGAGTGATTTCCTTTCAAATGACATTGTTCGCTTCTTCAAATTGATTACTCCATTCATGTTGATGGCCCAATTGATTCCCAGGAGTGCAGGATATGGATTGTTGTCATCAACAATCTCTATCACTTCAAATTGGCCAGTGTGCTCGAACCTTCTATATCTACAATCACTCCATGGAATCTCCCCATAGGGATAATCTTTTGTTGGTTTCCCATCCTTAATTAAATCGGAGGCCACTACAGTGTAGGCCTCCCCATTCTTTCCAATGTTTGTTTAGGAAAAACATTCTCATCTGACCCCAAACCCAAAATAACTTGGTCCCTCTCATAGTCTCCTATTTGCACAATGAGTCTCATCTCACGTCCCATTCTTGTCTTATGTTTGCCTCTATTTTTGACTGCACGGTGTCCTTCAGGATCACCTTCCTTACCATCACACTTATTTATCAGTTCTTATAGTCCTTTCACAACCTTGCTATCGCGCAGTAGCTTCATACAAGTCTCCAAGAAAGTAGTAAGCATGGAGGGGTCAACCTTGTCAGAGAGCTTGTCTTGACTTCCTGAGGTAGAGGCCTTAATGAAGCTTTTTTTTGCTTCCATGAACATTTCCTTTGCATGCTCCAATTCAAGCCCAACTTCTTTTTCTGGAGCCTTATAGACCCATTCACTTTCTTCTGGTTGTTTCCATTTATCATCACTATTCACCATTCCACTTCGCAACACAATATTCACATTGGGATCCTCTTCACAGAGATCAAATCTCATCATTTGAAAAATATGGGCAATTTTTTGAGGTTGCGCCTTTTTCTCCTGCATCTTAGCTATCAATATAGGGCATTCTTATATCGAGTGGTAAAACTTAGTACAATATCGACATGACAGGCATGTCTGGCTCATACACTCCCTCGCATAGTGTCATGAAACTCCACAATTATACCAAATAAATTTCCCTCGACCTCTACCAGGTCCTCCTCGTCCTCAATCTCGTTTACATCCCTCATATCCTCTGCACGCTCCCCTAGTGCCTTGATATGAAGGCTAAGTCTCTATTTGCATTCGATACATGGCAGTTATTTCCATCATTAATTCATAGTTATGGCAGTTACACTCATTATGGCCCAATAATTTATAGAAATTGCAAAACAACTATTGCAGTGCCTACACAAACTTTTGCAGCAAGTGGCAATTGTCCGTTACATGTTTTCCAACTACCTAACAGATAGTGCACCATAGCACGGGCCTTATACTTGGTCCTGCAGAAGGCTCCTACCTCAGGGGCATTCGCCCTCCCCCTATAATATAATTCATGAAAACAGGGGAGTTATCTTTATCATGCCCCTGGATTCTACATTTGAGGCACCACACTTCTTCGTGCACCTTCGATAAAGCCGCTTTTTCCTTTTTCAAGCTCTGCAACTCCAAGCAGAGGTTCTACAGATCCACATGAATCTATTGAAATCCCAACAACGAGTCCTAGATAAGTGTCTCATGTAATATCATCGCGATTTCCAGTGCTTCTACCTAAGTTCCTATCTTTTGTTGTGACAAATAATCCCTTAAGTGGGGTAGGAGCATGGCTATAAACATATCGTGGTGCTAACTATCTGTGAGATTCATATTAGCTTCATGGATCCTACACTTCAGCCTCTAATCTAGCTCCCAAGGTGCTTCGCTAACCCTCATCATGATTTCCTTGAACCCCACTACTGATTGCATTTCAGACTTAGGCCTACCAAATTCCTTATTTAGAGCAGTCTGATTGTCCTAATGATGCCAACGAATTAATAGTGTAGTACTTAATGTACCATGTCAACATGCGATATTGTAGAGTAGTAACCAATTGTGCCTTCTTTATATGATCATCTACAATATTCTATGTTGTCCATACAACCTTCACAATGAACCAAAACTGATCCGGGTCCTCACTTCACAAGCCCTTGAAAATGGGCAACTTCATGGTATTCGACATGTTTGGTAGTGGAGGTGGTGGTGGTGTGGGTGAAGTTGTATGTTGTGGAGGCGAAGGTGGAGGTGGTGTGGGCAGATGAGGTATTCCTGGAAAACCCTGCTTTAACAACTGTACAGTGCTTCATGGTGAGGCATGTACTACTCCCTCGTCATCACTCAATGGAGGTTCTATCAACAGGCTATACTTAGGACCTTCTCTCTCCTAATTACTAAAGATTTATCGACTTCGTGTAGATCCAAACATCAATGCAATGGAATAACCCACTTTTCACACAAGATCATTTTAATCCAAGTATTCGAATATCTCAAATACTCACCTCATGGTCCCTTGAAAAAGCATCGCTCTGCTTCACTGTAGCTAACTGAGGTATCGACTATGAATTTTGTCACAAATCCTCCCATGAATCGATCAATCCAATGGTCAAAAATGCACACGATCTTATCTTCAAAAGCTTCCAACCTTCGTACTAGCTTTAAGGACCACATTATTAGATCATAAAGCCTCCACCTTCCTTTCTCGTCTGCCAATTTAGCGATCCTCTCGTATAGATCGATCGGGAAGGTGCAAAAGAAGATCTCATGTATCTTTGTGTATAAGTATATGTCCAACCACTATTCTTTTGCAATGCACAAATTTCTTTTCTCTTGTGCCACAAATTCGTGGATCTTTCTGTCCAACCACTTCTCAATTTCTTTCTTTGTTGGATTCCAGTGATGCAACATCGCACATCTCTTTATGTAGTTCCTGGTTTTGGAAACAAAACCATTTGTTGGCTTAGTGGGTCTTGACCCAGATTTAGAGTTAGTTGTGCCAAACAAATCCCTACACTAATGGCCCTTCCAACATTAATCTGTGGAGCACAGACTGAAGACTCATCCGAAGCAGTATGGGGGGATAGTGGAACCAAGTTTTTGCACCCAAAGATCAGCTTGATGTTGTTTTGTTCCCTAAATCTTCCTTCACACAGATCGATAAGCGCTTTGGTATTATTGATGGAATTTCATTTAATTGGTTTGTAGACCTTTGCGAAGGTCTATGACTGTGTTTCACGAACCCTGAATAGGTAAATTAACTACTTTTGTGCATCAAAGATTACTCCTAACCTAGTATTTACTCAGATCTACTTAAGTTTTCGATAACTTTAACATGAAATGGTATAGTCTTCACGTAAATACTTAACATTAAGTGCATTCATATAACAATATAAGCTAGGTCAAAATTGTGCATCATTATTTCATAAACCCATCATTCATCACAGCATAAAGCACATTCATATATAACATAAGTAAATAGATAGAACACAGGAATTTTTGTAATAATATTCTTTATACTTATTCCGTTCAGCTTATAGACATAGGACTTCCCTATTCACTCAGCTACAGGGGTCTACGCACTTAGTTGCGGACTCTACTCTAAGCCTCTGCGCACATAACTCGAGAGCCTTCTCTTCTTCTAAGACTTCTATGATCTTCCTTATATTGACCCATTACATCAGTTTTCGTCCTTCATATCCTCTCTTAGACTCCCTAAGACACACCTATTTATACAATCCCATGGTCCGCGGACCATGGGTAGATCTCTAAAACACCGACTTAACTTACATAAATAAGGATAAAACCTTTTTTGACTCTTACTATTTACGTGCTCCGCGACCACAATTTGCAGAGACTTTACATATTTTTACATAAAACTTGGGCTTTTGCCTCAAAACTTGGGATTTTCCCCAAAATTGACCCAGGGGACCCCATCCAAACATCACCAAACACTCTTCTAAGAAATTCTTTAATCTTCAACCCCAAATGAAATGAAAGCAACAACCTCCTATAATTCTAGAAAATCATTCTTCTCTAGCTCCCACTGGAAGGACGCTCCAATGCCTTGGTTTCTTTAGTAGTCAACTGAATGGATGCCCCAACATCCTAGGCCAACCTACGACCCTGAAGTGTTTGTTGGGTTGTGTTATATTCTTTCCACATAGTTAACAGGGGGTTTGAAGGGCACCCGTAACCCCACTTTATGGGGTCCGGGGCAACGCCCCAGAAAATTTTGGTTTTGGACCCTATGTTAGGTTGGGTGAACCCACCTATGGTTCTATGCATGATTTTCGCACATGTTTTTTGGATGCGATGGTTTTTGGTCCATGGTATTGGACACGATGGTTTTTGGTCCATGGTATTCGACGCGATGGTTTTTGGCCCATGGTATTGGATGCGATGGTTTTCGGTCCATGGTATTGGATGCTTCGGCATGTATAAATATGCATTGTAACATTAAAAGGAACATAATGAAAGATCAAGCTGGTAATCCTGGTTTTTGGATCCAAGGGAAAATCTTTGCGTATACGTGTTTTATGTGTTATGATCTCGAATTATTTATTTTCTATGTTTTAGAATTCGTATGCAGGTAATTTCTGTATGGGGTTAAAACCTACATTTGGTATCAGAGTTGTTTTGGCTTCAAGGGGATGCCTTTGTTGCTCAGGGTTTTCGCTTGGGCCTGTGGTAGACCCTGTTTAGTGGGAGATCTGCAAGATCGATTCTGGTGGTGAAAAAAGATGGTGAGCAGTGGAAAGATAGAGATCAATAAATTTAATGGTCATAGTTTTAGTTGTGGAAACTCAAGATGGAGGATCTGTTGGTGGATAAAGACCAGTGGATCGTGCTAGATCTGGGTACTAAACCAACGGAAGTGTCCGATGAGGAATGGAAGAAGTTGGATCGGAAGGAAAAGAGCACAATATGATTGTGTGTCTCAGATTCAATATTGCTGAACGTATCAGGGGAAGCTACGATGAAGGCTTTGTGGGACAAGTTAGGGACTTTGTACCAATCTAAGTCTCTGGTGAATAAATTGTTCCTGTGGAAAAAGCTATATA
>APFE030786738.1:308197-322647 GCA_000404065.3 Pinus taeda | reverse complement strand
AGCAATGCAACTACCTTGCATTTTGATGAAATAGTCTCATCCTTGCTGACAGAGGAGATGAGATGGAAAAATATGGAGAGCCAAAATGGTGATGCCTTATCTCTACAAGGGCAAACCTAGAACAGAAACAAAAATAAGCCATCAAGTGGGAGATCTAAATCTCCAGGAAAACCTATAAAGTTGGTGTGCTGGAAATGTGGAAAGGAAGGGCACTACAAAAGGGACTGTAAATATAAAGCTCTTGACAAAGGAAACAGATCTGATGAGGCTCCTTCTACAAAGGCGAAAATCACCTTAGATGAAGGTGGGGATGTGTACTTGGATTCTTCAAGTCCACATCTAGATCATGAGGCATGGTTGATTGACTCAGGTGCATCCTTTCACTTCACTCCCCATAGAGAGTGGTTCTGTGAATGTGAGAATGTGATGGTGGTGATGTCTTATTGGGGGATGAAAAGAAGGCTAGAATCGTTTAACGCAGAAAAGTAAAGTTGAAGTTGCAAGGTGGAAGGGTTAGAATGCTTCCAGGTGTTCTACATATTCCTGCATTAGCCAGAAATCTGGTTTCTGTTTGCAAGCTAGATGACGCAGGTGTAAAAATAATGTTCGAGAAGGATACCTGCAAGATGGTTCGATGAGCACTGGTATTGATGTGGGGAGTTCGGATTGGAACTCTATACAAACTGCAAGGTAGCAATGTTATTGATGGGTGCAATAGTTCTGTGGTTCCTAAAAGTGGAGCAGAAAATCTAGTGGTCTCTAGAGAGAAGACCATGTTGTGGCATCAAAGGCTTGGAAATATTAGATAAAAGGCCCTTCGGATACATCATGGTAAAGGTATGGTAGAAGGTATGAATAATACCTCTCTGGATTTTGATTTCTGTGAAAATTGTGTATATGGGAAGCAGAATTGGGTGAGTTTCCCCTCTAGTAGTAAGAGGGTGAAACATATATTAGAACTTGTACACAGTGATGTGTTTGGACCTGTGAAGGTTCCATCACTGGGTAAGTCAGTGTACTATGTATCATTTATAGATGACTTCTCAATGAATACATGGATATATTTCCTTAAGAAGAAATCTGAAGTCTTTGATAGGTTTAAAGAATTTAAGGCTCTGGTGGAAAACTAGATAAAGAATAAGATAAAGGTGTTGAGGAAAGATAACAGTGGAGAGTTTTACAGTAAGGAATTTTAAGAATTCTGTAAGAAGTGTGGTAGATCACAGCAAAAGACTACTCCATATACACCTCAGCAAAATGGAATTGCAGAAAGAATGCATAAGATGTTGATGGAAAGGGAAAGAAGCATGCTCAATGGTGCTGGGTTAGGACAGGAATTCTGGGGAGAGGCAGTGGATACTGCATGTTACCTAGTCAACAGGTCACCTTCATCAACATTGGAGGATAAGACTCCATAAGAGGTATGGACTAGTAAGAAACCCTCTCTTTCACATCTGAGGGTATTTGGATGTGATGCATATGTACATGTTCCAAAGGAGAAATGAACCAAGTTGGAGAGTAAACATGAAAAGTGCATCTTTATTGGGTATAAGGATGGTTTAAAGGGTTATAAGCTTTCGAACCCAGTCACACGGAAGGTTGTGTACAACCGAGATATGGTGTTCAGAGAGGTGAAAGATGTTATTAAACATGAAGTCCAATGAAAGGAACCTGAGCTAAAGGAGGAAGAATCAGACTCTATAGCAGAGGAGGAATCAGAATATGAAGAGCCACAAACTCTTTCTATGAGAAGATCAGTTTGAGAAAGAAGGCAACCTGAAAGGTATAGTCCATCTACTTTCTGTTCATATTTTTCTTTATATATTACTGACAATGATCCCATAACTGTGAAGGAAGCAGTGGATTCAAAGGATGGAAAACTCTGGAAAGAGGCCATGGTTGATGAAATGGCATCTTTGCACAAAAATGAGGCTTGGGATCTGGTGGAGTTGCCGGCTGGAAGGAAACCCATTGGCAGCAAATGGGTGTTCAAGAAGAAGACAAATGCAGAAGGGAAGGTGGAGAAATACAAAGCTCGGTTGGTAGCAAAAGGTTATTCCCAGGTGCGGGGAATTGATTTTGGTGATATTTTTTCTCCTGTTGCCAAGGTAACTTCTATTAGATTACTTTTATCTGTTGCTGCTGCTTTTGATTTTGAGGTAGAACAGATGGATGTGAAGACAACATTTCTTCACGGGGATTTGGAAGAGAAATCTACATGAAGCAACCTGAAGGCTTTGCAGTAGCGAGATGTCTCTGTATGGGTTAGAACAGTCACCAAGGATGTGGTATCAAAATTTGATACATTTATATGGGGACTTGGCTTCACCAGAAGCAAAGCAGATCACTTTGTATATTTTAAATTAATTTGTGACCGTGTTATTTATCTGGTCTTGTATGTGGATGATATGTTGCTGGTTGAAAATGACAAAGAAATTATCCAGGATTTGAAGACCCAATTGTCCTCCAAATTCGACATGAAAGATCTTGGTGCTGCAAACTATATTTTGGGCATGGAAATTAAAAGAGATCGCGAAAAGAGGAAGCTCTGGTTAAACTAGAGGAAGTATGTCGAGACAATACTACAGAGGTTTAATATGCAGGATAGTAAACCGGTGAAGGTTCCTATTCCTGTAGTTGTGAGGTTATCTTCTAAAAAATGTCCCAAGACACAAGAAGAGGAAGAGGACATGTCCCGTGTTCCATATGCAAGTGTAGTCGATATCCTGATGTATGCAATGGTATGTACTAGACCAGACATTGTACATTTAGTGGGAGTATTGAGTAGGTTCATGTAAAAACTAGGAAAGGAGCATTAGACAACAGTGAAGCGGGTTTTCAGGCATTTGCGTGGCACTAATGATTATGGTCTGTGATACCAAGGAAGACCAAGATTAGATAGAGTGTTGGATATTTGTGGCTTTGCTAATGCAGACTGGGCTAGAGATTTGGATCAGAGAAGATCTACAAGTGGGTATGTGTTTAACCTATTTGAAGGTGCAGTCTGTTGGATGAGTAAGAAACAATCTATAGTGGCACTATCAACTATAGAGGCAGAATACAGGGTAGCCACTCATGCAAGCAAGGAAGCAGTTTGGTTGCAAAGATTGTGTTCAAGTATGGGGTTAGTACAAGAAGCTATATGGATAGACTGTGACAACCAAAGTGAAATTTTCTTGGCAAAGAACCCTGCATATCATTCAAAGACAAAGCACATTGAGTTCAGTATCACTTTGTGAGGGATATGATAGAAGACAAAAAGGTGTTGTTAGTAAAGGTGGACAATTTGAAGAATATTGCAGATGCTCTAAGAATTTCTCTTGGTATAGAGAGACAATGGGCATTTTAGGGCTAGGAAAATGACTAAGCTCTCTTGTGGCCCCCAGTGGAAAGAAAACAACAAGTGGGAGAATGTTGGGTTGTGTTATATTCTTTCCATGTAGTTAACAGGGGGTTTGAAGGGCATCCGTAACCCCACTTTATGGGGTTCGGGGCAGTGCCCTAGAAAATTTTGGTTTTCGACCCTATGTTAGGTTGGGTGAACCCACCTATGGTTTTGTGCATGATTTTCGCACATGTTTTTTGGATGCGATGGTTTTTGGTCCATGGTATTGGACGCGATGGTTTTTGGCCCATGGTATTGGACGCGATGGTTTTGAGTCCATGGTATTGGACGCGATGGTTTCTGGTCCATGGTATTGGATGCTTTGGCATGTATAAATATATATTGTAACATTGAAAGGAACATAATGAAAAATCAAGCTGGTAGTCCCGGTTTTGGGATCCAGGGGAAAATATTTATGTATATGTGTTTTATGTGTTATGATCTCGCATTTTTTATTTTCTATGTTTTAGAATTCGTATGCAGGTAATTTTTGTAAGGGGTTAAAACCTACAGCGTTCACATGCTCCAACCTGTTGATGACTTCATGTTCCAGTCTAGCACCTCCCTGCTACCCTATAAAGACAAGCCTGTGGATTCCCAACCAAGGACAAAAATGCATGATACAATAATATGTACAATGATTTTCATGTACTTGACCAAATACCCAATCACTCTATGACCTGCAACTCAACCATGACATCATTCCAACAGTGACTCTTATACCTCCCAACACTACCTCTTCAACCTTAGGTAAAATGACTCTTTTACAATATTTACAATGATGACTCTTTTACAAATTTATAATGATGAATCTTTTACAAATGACTCTTGCATTCATACTTCTTCACAATATGCAAATGGATGTCATGTCTCCAAAGGATGTCTTGTTGACTCTTGTCCTTGATACTTCTTCACAATATGCAAATGGTTTTCATGTCTTCAAAGGCTGTTGCGTTGTAATTCTTCATTTGATTTGATACTTTAGCTCTTGAATGCTTGCTTGAAGTTGTACATGAATCTTCTTCTACCTGCATGCAAAATTTGTTGTGTGAAACCAATCCCAAAACAAAACAAAATACCCTTCAACTTATGTCTGTTTTCAAAACACATGTAAGTGAATAATAATGAATAAATACAAATTAAAATTACAGTGTGTACCTGAAGTGTTCTTGTCACTTTTTTTGTTGATTTGTTGTAGCAGTAGACAAAGATTCCCACTCTTGATATAGGCATGGACTATATGCAAGACTATATCCAAAACTGACCTAAAGATATATACAATAAAAGCTGATGATAGACCCTATGTTATAGACATATTTGGGAACTACAACCCCAATCTTATATGTCAATAAACCAAGGGCTCTTTAACCCATAAAAGTGTTGTTTCATATCCTAAAGGATCATGGTCAACTAATTACATCATTCTCTATAAGTTCCACCTGAAAAACCACTTAGAACTGGCCAAAACCGGACCATACTGACTGCTCCACTATCAAGGTGTGATGCATACTGACTCTTACACTAGCCAAGTACAATGCATACTGAAGACGCCTTCTGTGGGGTGTGATGAGCGAGAATGGACAAATGTCTGAGATAGTTTGTTAAGTGGATACTCATGGAATCTTCTAGAAACTTCTCCTATGACACTTGCCTCTCTGAATTCGCCTAGGGATGAGTAAGAGATCCAAGAAATATCCAATTGGAATCAAGAACTACAAGTGGAATGACACTAATCAAAAACCCAGAGATGGCTCACACCCTTACAGACATCTATAAATGGATCCCTCATCTAAAAGATCTAGAGACTGGAATTCTGTAAATTGTAAGGAAGTGCTGATAGTTTGTCTTTGAGAGGGAACATTGTATTGTTGGGTGATCTTGATTTTCATGATGTGAAGAGGGCTTTGATGCTAGAGGATGATGCTGGATTAGACAACTGGGTTGTAATCCTATTTTCTATTATTAATAAAGTTCTTTGAGTTTTCCTCCATACAATCGTGTATTTGTAAATCTTGTTATTTGTAAATGCCATTGTATGCTCATTCTATTTTTTATTCTACAATGCTTATGATATCATAGATCAAGATGCTTTGATGGTGTTGTGTTACTTCGTTTCTACAGGTATTCTCTAAGCGGGACAAGTAGGAGAAGAGTTGCAGGCTCCGTCAAAGAGGAGAGAAATCAAGCAAGGAGTCAAGCGAAAGATCCAGGTTGGTCCCTTTTCTTCTCTCTTATCTATCATACATAGAGGAAATCCCAAATTGCTTTGATTGTTTGTTTCTAGGATAGCTGTCAATCCTAGTGGGTCTAGCAGATCGAAAAGACACTAGTTTTCCTGGAAACAAAATGGTGACTCCACTGGGGACCAAATAGTTTGTTTGTTTGTTATCGTTGTTTACTTTATAAACTATAGACAGATCCTGAAGTTATCCAGATAGCCTTCAAACTTCTTTTGTTATGAAATTGCAAAGTAGATGAATGCTGCTTTAGTCAATCTCAGGTTTAGTTTATGAACTGAACATTTGACTTACAAGCATCCTAGATGCCCTTGTGGTAGCTTATTAACCTCCCAAGATCATACCCCTGTACTTTTTCTCTTTACTGTCCAAATAGCTCAGCTTAATCCAATGAAATCAATTGTATATTTGAGCCAAAACCCATCTCAGTTGCGCTCCTTGGCCCATCACACTCTCCCTAACTAGAAGCCAGTATGAATCGCACTTCTTGTGTGTAGCAGGTGAGATGCATCCCTGTTTCTGTGAAGCACAGGTGCGATGACTGAGTAATCCTATTTATCTCCTTGAAATTTGGGGTTTTTGTCCTTATTTTCAGCTCTGTTTGATTGTTCTATTGTCTATGAATAGTATCTCATTACTAAAGCCTCCTTGTTTTACATAGTTCAGCCTCCATTGATAAAGATTATTAAATTTTTTTTATGTATTTGTCCATCATTTACAATCTATTGTCGAAAAGTTACTTAAATCGAACAATCGTTTTTTGTCAAAAAACAAAGAGAAGTGTCATAAATTCTTCCTTCTCTAGATAGTCGATTGAACTTTTTGTTTTGTATTCGATTTGATTTATTGTTATTTGAAGTGTCAAAAACATTTTCTATTTGAAATTGAAAAGTGTCATTTAGTCGTCCTTTCCATTTTGAAAAAAAAATTGTTGAAATGTCACTTTGAAGAAAATAGTTTAGATCTATACTTAGTTTTCCTTTTTAGAATTCCTCACATTAAGGAAATGAAAAACAAATACATGAATTTGCATTTTCATTTAGACTGTGTGCAAAAATTATTTAGGAAAAGTGCATTTAGTGTGTGCTCTTTGCTCTTTGTTTGAAAGAATTATAATCTTCTTTCCTTAGTAGCTAGGATTTTCATTGCTAAAAATAAACAATGATTGTTTATCATTTTAGATTGCATATTTAGGAATTTTACATCTACATCATGTGGTGAACCTTGAAAGACAAACTTCTAAACAAGATCAACTCTAAAATAAATCTCAATGAACTTAACAATTCTTTGGAACCTAACGCAACACATCTAGAGGTCTAGGCTAGAGACGTTTTCCGATGTCGTAAAATCTAGTAACTCTCATTTTCATCGAAGGTTAGGTGATTCTTCCTCTTTGATATGACAAGTGCTAGCACAGAATTGTGCTCCCCATACCGTCGAGTATATATTGGGAGACCACAATAGGCTTATATCCTTTACCCATAGGAAGCCATGTCTTCTGCCATATCAATATCAATGCACTAAACAAAGCATTCAGGAAGACTGACGGCCATACATAAGTTCTTGGTAGTTTCTCTTTAATTTACCATCAAGGTGTATATTTTAGTTTTGTGATTGGTTTGGTAATCCCTCTATCTATATCTCCAGAGTAGTCACTTTCGTTCCTTTTCGACTCCTTAAAATAAAAGTTCCATCTAAGCACTTGTCACTTCAGGGTCATTAAAAATCGAAGGGGACTAGAGTTATCTTTATCTTTTTCTCGACTCTTAGAAAAATCAAAGTTGTTTCAAAGCATCATTAAAATTTATTAAATTCGGAATAACATCCCTGTTTGTTCATTGATCTTTGGTTGAGATAATGGAATCCACCAATCCTTTTAGGAATCACAATTGGTCTACCGGTATGGCTATTCTCAACCTCTGTCATTCAAAATACTGTAATTCCTCAGTAATCAAATCAGCAACCACTTGACACTGAAGTTGACCCTTCACCTTCTACTTCATTTGTTTCTCCCTCCCCTTCTTCCTCTTTTCTTGGTGAAAATATTGACACTAGTAACCAAGAAGCTAAGAAGAAGAAGAAAGGGAAAGAGAAGAAGAAGAAGAAGTCAACCAAGCAAGGGGGCAGCCATGAATCATCTGATGAAAATCTGCAAACTAAATCTCCCAAATATCCTTGTCTAATTTGCAGAGGAAAGCATTTCCATCAAGATTTTCCTTGTATTCCATGGATCTTGAGAGAATGGTCTCCCGTTCGCACCATCTGGTGTCATCAACCTCTGGCGATCATGTTGACAACACACCATCAACTAGTGAAAGTGAAGTTCGTGGATGGAAAGGAAAGATCAAAATTCCATGTGAATTATGTGAAGGGGACCATCACCTTCCTCGTTGTCCTTTTTTGGGTGAGGCCAAGAGAATCCTGCATAACCGTCCTGCTTCACCGCAGAGACTTCCACCCGGATACAAGAAACTCTCACCAAGTCCTTTACTAGTTGAAAATCCAACTGACATGGCTCAATTGTCAGTCGAAACACCTATCATTAAGGGTGAATCTTCTGAGTCCACACCGGTCCAAACTCAACGGGTTGAGATGGCAATTGATCTAGTTTTACCTTCAGAAGGTCCACCTTCAGAGGATATTATTCCCAAAAAGAATGAAAATGATACCATTCAAATTCTTTTTATTACTTCAGAGTCTAATGAACTCGGGGGCAATCCGTCCGTTCCTTCACAACAGGAAGGGAATCCCCTAGTTCCTATTAATCAAGGAGTTAGTTCAACCGTTTATTTGGTACCCCCTCCAAGCAGTCTGGTCGCTTCCTTCGATTGGAATCGACTAGCAAAATCCCACCTTCCTTCTAATGTACCATTCCAAATCATAGTACAAATTCACAAATTGATCATGTCTGGCACTATCATAAATGAAGGGGCTTTAGTGAGTATCCTTTCCTCAATTGCTTGGAAAGCGCTTGGTTCACCATCACTTATGCATATTACACAAAATTTGTCAGGCTTTAACAAAGGAGCCAGTCAACCATTAGGGATCCTTCCAAAGTTGCTGATATATTTGAAAAGGAAACCTTTTCAATTGAACATGATGGTAGCCAAAGGACCGTTATATTACAATCTACTCGTTGGACGTGACTATGTTTATAACATGGAATCTATTGTTTCCACACTCTTTCGAGTGATGTGTTTCCATCATGAAAGCAAAATTGTCCAGCTTATCGACCAGCTTTCATTTCTCAGTTCAAACATAGCTCCAAGTCAAAAATCATCCCTAAATGGTCTCTTTGCATCAAGAGTGTCTCTTCAACCTTAATTCCATCCACCTAATTGTAGCGAGAAGTCCGATGAATGAAATGAAGCTTAGGGGGCATGCACCCTGGTTTGCTTCGGCAGACAAACCCAACAGAAACACCATTCACCTTTGTCTGCGCTATGGATGAAGCAAGGAAGTGTTTTTTTCTAAACACTGATTAAAATAAATCCTACTTAACCATGGTGACTTCCACATGGTTACCTGGAGACTCTCCTTTTCTCAATGCCTGGGGGCATTAAAACCTTTTTATGCAAGTGAAAAAATGACCAATTTCATTTTTTTAACTTTTTAGATTTTCTAGCTTTTTAGTTTGGTCGTTCTTAGCTTACATAAAAAGGAAACTGAACATATGTTATCATAGAGTTCAAGCTCACTAAAAATTAACCTATCAATGAGGGACATCTTTGACTGCCAAATGAGCAATGTTTCTATAAGGTTCAAGCTCATTAATAAATAACCGGCCAACGAGCAACGTTATTGCATGGTTCAAGCTCGTTAAAAAATAAACCTACCACTGAGCATATGTTCCGCTAGAGTTCAAGCTCATTAAAAATTAAATCCACCTTTGGTAAATAAAAACCTTTGTGATCGCCATAATGTCAGCCTTTTGAGCCTTAGTTGAGTTCCTGCCATCACCTCCATTCTTTTGGCTGGTTATACGCTTCCACTTGATTGTTTACCCTTTTGAGGAACAACTGCAACGAGTGGTCCTGTTAGCCACCCTCTTCACATCACCATGTTTTGAGAAGTTCCAAGCTCACCGGGAACTAGTTGCTACCATAAGCACCACTTGTTCCTCAAAAAATGACCACTTTAAACTCTTTTCAGACTCATTAAATATGAAAAGATTGTTCAGCAATTGGCCTCTCCAGCTCGCTAAAGTGATTGGAAGTACCATCCCTCCTGCATATTTTAATCTTTTTGGACTTGAGGGATTATCCCACAACAAGATCGAGCGCTTCTTTTTTGGCTCGCTCAAGTGATAGAAAAATCATCCCTTACGTATTATTTTATACTTTTTCACACTTAAGGGATTATGCTATGAAAAAGGACTGTTGGAGTTTCCTTTTCGTCCCTTTTAAAACTCTCTAAACATGAAAAGGACCGAGTTATCCTTGTTGTTAAACTTGTTAAAACAATAGTGACAAAATTGTCCACACAAACAAGAACGAGTTTCATTGTCGCTAGGCTCCCTCAAACATAGCGACAAGTTTGCCCTAAGGGAAAATTATAGAACAAGCATATGTTATCCTCCTCAAGCTTGACAAAAATAAAGAGGGACTGGTCAGCAATGAATGGAGAAAAAGGGAAGAAAAATTTTATTGGTAGCAGGTTGCTCTTGGACATGACAATTTCACTCCATCACCATGATTGAGTCAAGTTGGGTTATTTCGTTCACTGGCCATATCACAGTTGGTCCGCCGTTCCATCCATCTTTTGGGGTTAACGCCACCAATCCATCTCAATGTCATCGATATGTTCAAGAGAATTCATTCATAGAATTTACCATCCAGTTAATGCCTCATCCACTGTAATACCTTCACCCTCCATTTTTCATGACCGCCATTCCTGAACCTTGTATCATTAGATCGTTTTCACCTCCAAAAAATCATTTGCTTGGTTTTTTGTCATTGATTTGGGATACATTAAAGCCCTCCTATGATGGGTCACTTCTTGTCGACATCAGCTCATTATCCAAGAAGTTGACTTAAAAACGACCCTTTCAGTACTTTGAAGCTTGCATGCCGCAATGGCAAGTTTCTCATTTCCAGTGACAAGTTTACATCAACGGCCTTTGACCGAGAGATTTTGCGTGATGTTTGATGTCAGATCATATATTCACACCACGTAAATTGTACTATAGTACCTTGAGGGTCATTATCACTATCGGTGATTCCTCTTGTGCCTGTTAGTAGCTTACATTATTGGCTAGTATTCAAACAATGTCTTTCCATGTTCAACTTCAGGACATCTTTTCACATGGATCAACTTGTATATCGAGGGAAGATTGAACGAGTTTGAAGACCCCAGATCTATTTTCATCCATCTGGGCTACGATATATTCAGGAATACAAAGACATCAAATGTATACAGAAGCTGCATAGATGATCATCAAAGCTAAGGGATGATGACTCTACATATAAAGAATCGTTAGTCTGCAATTGCAAACGATTATCTGTTCTATGTACATGAAAATGAATTTATAAAGCTAAGCATGGGAATTCTCGCCTCAGCTAGATCATGGAAAATTATATTATGATGATGTATTTTATTGTATCTTATACAGGTCACCTTCCAGTTTGAATACCTCAGATCCTCATGATAAAGCATTTCACTCGACATCTAAAGATTTATGATTTCACGCTTTAAGGGGCAACTATTATAGACATATTTGGGCACTGCAACACCAATGTTATATGTTAATAAACCGAGAGCTCTTTAACCCCTAAAAGTGTTATTTCATACCCTAAAGGATCACGGTCAACTGATTACACCATTCTCTAGAAGTTCCACCTGAAAAATCACTAAGAACTGGCCAAAACTGGACCATACTGACTGCTCCACTATCAAGGTGCGATGCATACTAACTCCTACACTAGCCAGGTGTGATGCATATTGAAGAGGCCTTCTGTGGGGTGTGATGAACGAGAATGGAAAAATGTCTGAGACAGATTGCTAAGTGGATACTCATGGAATCTTCTAGAAACTTCTCCTATGACACTTGCTTCTCTGAATTCGCCTAGGGATGAGTAAGAGATCTAAGAAATCTCCAATTGGAACGAAGAACTACAAGTGGAATGACACTAACCAAAAACCTAGAGATGACTCACACCTTTGTAGACATCTATAAATGGATCCCTCATCTAAGATATCTAGAGGCTGGAATTTTGTAAATTGTAAGGAAGTGCTAATAGTTTTTCTTTGAGAAGGAACATTGTATTGTTGGGTGATCTTGCTTTTCATGAGGTGAAGAGGGCTTTAATGTTGGGAGGATGATGCTGGATCAGACAGCTCAGTTGTAATCCTCTCTTCTATTATTAATAAAGTTCTCTGAGTTTTCCTCCATACAATCATGTATTTTTGAATGTTGGTTTTTGTAAATGCCATTGTATGCTCTTTGTATTTCTGATTCTACAATGCTTATGATATCATAGATCAAGATGCTTTGATGGTGTTGTGTTACTTCGTTTCTACAAGTATTCTCTAAGAGGGACAACTAGGAGAAGAGTTGTAGGCTCCGTCAAAGAGGAGAGAAATCAAGCAAGGAGTCAAGTGGAAGATCCATATTGGTCGCTTTTCTTCTCTCTTATCTATCATACATAGATGAAATCACAAATTTCTTTGATTGTTTGTTTCTAGGATAGCTGCCAATCCTGGTGGGACTAGTAGATCGAAAAGACACTAGTTTTCTCGGAAACACCCTAGACTTGTGATGGACCAAGTTCTAAGTACAAAAATAGAAACCATTCCATAAACTATGAAAATAAAAGTAACATGAACTTACAACATCATATAGATTTTGTAAATTTGGTGTAGCATCAAGAATAGGTACCATAAAATGTGTAGTATCAAGAATAGGACATCCAAAAAACTAATTGTGACATATAAAGACATAGAGATATAACTGAGACAATGTATATATTTTAGTTGTACTCCAAAAATAGATTTTAGAGATGATACTCAAAATTCAAATGTAAACACTAATCATGCATACCTTGATGTAGGAGACTTACCCTTGAATGTTGATGTGTGGTCCTTACTGCAATGATCCGTGAATGCATAGTTTTTCTTTCCTTCTAGGAGCTCGATATTGAATATACTATATCTATGTAATTTCAAATCTCCAGGGTTTGAAAGTTCATAGTGTGGTAGCTCTATGAGTCCTTTTTCCAACCCTAGAGGTCTGATCAATATTAGATTCTACATAAAAGAGTTATGCCCAATCTCCCACAATGACTTGATTATAGACTGGTTCAGTAGCGCAAACTGGTATGAAGTGTCATGTGTCACTGTTGTGACCTTAGGTCTTGAACACGCTACTCAACAAACTAAATGCCTATAAGAAGAGCTTCAGCGTAAATCACATAAAAAAGACCTTTGTCGACGCGTTTCGAACCAACTAGTGTGGTTCATCGTCAGGACAAGTTGAAGAAACAGATCAGGCCTAGCAAGTTAAATAGACTGAGCAGAGACTCCAACGGCTACATAACGGCTATTTTTGACCCTAGGACCTTGCCCAACTTATATTAATAAATTTAATATTATTATTACTTTTATAATATTAAAATTGATAATATAATATTCCATTTCTAGAAATTAGTAAAATTAGGTACAATGAATAGAATCTTACGTAATTTATTTAATTAAATAACATTAGGTTATTAATAAATTAATATTAATGGTTATTATAAATTAATTATTTGTTTGAATGATTTCTTTTGAAGAACTTATATTATTATTATTACTTTTATAATATTAAAATTAATAATATAATAATCTATTTCTAGAAATTAGTAAAATTAGTTATAATGAATAGTAATTTATTTAATTAAATAACATTAGGTTATTAATAAAATAGTACTAATGGTTATTATAAATTTATTATTTGATTGAATGATTTCTTTAGAAGAAGTAATTTAGGTTACATAAATAAATTATATATTCTTATTCCAAAAATAATAATAGGATGAATAAATAAATAATTTCAAAGATAATTTAAAAACAATAAGTATTTATTTATTAAATTAAAAACTAAATATATACATGAATTATTTATTAAAGGTATGTTAATTTTTTATAAAACTTTACTACTTACTATTGATGTAATATTAAATCATTTTTCTGTTTATAAAAATTATTAAATTTACCACTTATTAATACTATTCATAAGAGGTTAGATTTGAAAATTAAATAATTTTATGTATATATATATATAATTTTAATCATATCACCATGCGATAAAAACCTAGATAGGCCATACTTATTAGCGCTAGTTTAAGGAGCTGAAAATAAATAACTCAAATGAAGTAATTGCAAATAAACATAAAATGACAATAACATAAATATAAGAATACATCATAATATAGATACCCCAATAATAATGATGTTATGAAAAAACTAAATAATACCCACCCAGGAAAAGGGCCATCAAAAAATGGTAAAATCAAAATAGGATTAATAGCTAAAAACGAATATACATTAACAACATTAGTATACTCGAAAAGAATAAACTGACCGACCATGAAGAAAGCATCCTGGATGAAGATAAAGGGAGGAAGAAACCCTAAGACGACAGGGCGGGGATCCAACTTCTACTGACCTTCTAGTTTTTAATTTAATAAATAAATACTTATTGTTTTTGAAATCATTTTATTATTATTTTTGGAATAAGAATATATAATTTATTTATGTAACCTAAATTACTTCTTTTAAAGAATTCAGTCAATCAGATAATAATTTTATAATAACCATTAGCAATATTTTATTAATAACCCAATGTTATT
>APFE030786738.1:214202-308177 GCA_000404065.3 Pinus taeda | reverse complement strand
CTTTGTCGACGCGTTTCGAACCAACTAGTGTGGTTCATCGTCAAGACAAGTTGAAGAAACAGATCAGGCCTAGCAAGTTAAATAGACTGAGCAGAGACTCCAACGGCTACATAACGGCTATTTTTGACCCTAGGACCTTGCCCAACTTATATTAATAAATTTAATATTATTATTACTTTTATAATATTAAAATTGATAATATAATATTCCATTTCTAGAAATTAGTAAAATTAGGTACAATGAATAGAATCTTACGTAATTTATTTAATTAAATAACATTAGGTTATTAATAAATTAATATTAATGGTTATTATAAATTAATTATTTGTTTGAATGATTTCTTTTGAAGAACTTATATTATTATTATTACTTTTATAATATTAAAATTAATAATATAATAATCTATTTCTAGGAAGAAGATTAGAAAATTAGGTATAAGATAGTAGTAATATTACAAGGTTAATAACATTAGGATATTAATAAAATAGTACTAATGGTTATTATAAATTTATTATTTGATTAAGTGTTTTCTTTAGAAGAAGTAATTTAGGTTACATAAATAAATTACATATTCTTATTCCAAAATTAATAATAAAATAAATAATTTCAAAGGTAATTTAAAAACAATCAGTATTTATTTAATAAATTAAAAACTAAATATCTACATGAATTATATATTCAAGGTATGTTAATTTTTATAAAACTATACTAACCATTGATGTAATATTAAACCTTTTTCTGTTTATAAAAATTATTAAATTTACCACTTATTAATACTATTCATAAGAGGTTATGATTGAAAATTAAATAATATATATAAATATATAATATAATATATATAAAATATATATAAATATATATATATATATATATATTATTTTAATCATATCAACTTGCGATAGAAAAAATCTAGATAGGCCTTACTTATTACCGCTAGTTTAAGGAGCTGAAAATAAATAACTCCATAATGACAATAACATAAATATAAGAGTAGATCATAATATAGATACCCCAATAATAATGACGTTATGAATAAACTAATTAACACCAACCCAGGAAAAGGACCTTCATCAAAAAATGGTAAAATCAAATAGGATTAATAGCTAAAAACGTATATACATTAATAATATTAGTATACTCGAAAAGATTAAACTGAACGACCATGAAGAAAGCACCCTGGATGAACAGAGAGGGAAGGAAGAAACCCTAAGACGATAGGGCGGGGATCCAACTTCTACTGACCTTCCAACCATCATCTCTGTTGAGATTGTTGGGTCTTCGCTCAATTTCAATAGCTTCCCTTAACTTGCGATGATGGAACCGATCCACCCTGGCAATGACTTTGGCCTCCTCGATGCAGACATGATGCTTAGTCTTGTCCACATGCTCTGCTAGGGCTAAGGATTTTGTTCTTCCATGCCTCAGGTCTACTGCATGCTCGCAAATTCTCTGCTGGATGGAGCGCCCTGTTTCCCCTATATAGGGTGTCCCACAGGAGCAAGGAATCAGATAAACACCCTTCACGTCCTTGGGGTTAACAGGATCCTTCACCAACCGCAGGGAATTACATATGGTTCTGAGGGGCCTGAAGGTGGAGGGAATATCAAACTTTCTAAGGATCCACGCAATTTTTTCAGTGGTCCCTTGGATATAGGGAAGATGGACACCTAGATGGTGCTCCTTAGGCTTTTTCTTAATCAACGCATTTTTAGAGGCTTTAAGGAAATCCTTCCGACCTAGGTGCCTACTATATCCGTTTTCCACAAAGACATCAAGGAGGTGGGATCTCTCTCTATCCAGGTTCTCATTATCCGAAATCCTGAGGACACGCGTGGCCAGAGTGTTAAGAACACCCATCTTCTGAGCCGGGAAATGATGGGAATCGGCGTGAAGATACTGCTCTGTGTGTGTTTTATCATATTTCTGTGACTATTTACAAAGTTTCAATCCAATGCTCAGAGAGAAATTTATGACGATTTTCCCAACATCACCTGTTTGACATGGAATTTGGGAGTCTGCAAAAATGCTAACTTCCTCATATCATATCTCCGAAATATAGCGAACCAAAATCTACAATTTGGTCATGAGGTTCATCAGTATTTTGGCTCATATGCATTTTAATTTTAGATTTTGAGGCTTTGAACAACAAACGTTATAGTGAAAATTCCATGATGACCTATTTGAAGCTACAAAATCCCTACTAGAGGAGGATATGAGGGTCATTAATTATATGAATGTCTTGAGTTGAGAGGGTCCTCAACAAGTGAACGATGGAGGGATTTAGGAGAATTTTTTTTATTAATTATTTATTATTCAATGAACACAACTAATTATGAGTGGCATGCCACAACTCCGTATGGTTTTAGCTGACTAACTGGGGTTACTAACTTCAAACATGAATATCTCTCAAACTGTGAAGAATTACTTGACGTGCCATAGATCAACGGAAACATCTGGATGAGTAGAATGCATATAGAAGATACTTGACTCAGAATAGAGTAATTTTTCAAGTCAAAATTCTCATGCAATATCGGTGTAGCCCCTAGTGCTACTTCGGTTGACATCAATGATAGCCACTAATCAAGAATCTCGCCCTTTGGCACTGATGGCAACACAAGTACTCACTCTGCAATCATGACACCTCTTCCTACTACCTTCTCTCCCCGTTTGTCATCAATGTCAAAGGGTAACTCCCCGTGACAAAAAGCCATCCTTTGGACCTATACATAAGAGAAATAGAAGGAGTCTAATGAAAACTTGGGAGAAGCCCAAGATTTTGGTGAAGATACTCAAATGCTTCATGAAGTAATGGTTTGGTAAACATGTCAATAATTTGTTCTTTGTGCCAAGATATTCAGGCTTGATATTCCTTTTGGCGACCTTATCTCTAATGAAATCATATTTAATCAGAATGTGCTTCATTTTGGAATGCATCACAGGATTCTTCAAAATATTGATGTCGTTGGTTTTATTGCAAAAGATGGGAATAGGCTCATCAAACTTGACTTGAAGATATAGAAAAGTTTGCCTCATCCAGAGAACTTGTGTACAACAAGTTGTTGCCGCGATATATTATGCTTTTGCTATGGATAACAAGATTGAATATTGCTTTTTACTTAACCATTAAACAAGACAACCACCTAGATAGAATATTGCTCCACTAGTACTCTTACGATCATCAACACTTCCTGCCCAATCTGCATTTGTATATGCTTGGATAACGAGATCATATTCCGATGTACCCTTAAGATATCAAAGAATTCTTTTGAAGACAATAATATACGATTATTTTGGTGCTACTTGGAATCTTTCTACTTGTCCAACTACCTACATCACATTAGGCTGTGAGGCTATCACATATAGGAGAGTACCAATCATGGATCTATACAATCTTTGGTCCACATCCTTTGACGAATCTTCTAAGATTAACTTCCAATTTGTTATCATGGGGATAAGGGCTGGCTTACAATATTCCACCTAGAATTTTTTGAGAATTTCCTTAATGTACTTGGTTTGATATATGAATATTCATTTATCCTACTGAGAAATATAAAGCCCCAAAAAGTATGTCAGCTTGCCAAGCATAGACATTTCAAAATCACTTTGCATTTTTGTGGCAAAGTCTTTACTTTATCTATCATCATTGCTTCCAAAGATTATATCATCCACATATACCTCGATAATCATTAGGATATCATGATCCACTTTCACATAGATATTGTTGTTAGATTTTCCTTTCTTGAATCCTTGTTGATGTAGATACCTATCAAGATGATCATACCAAGCCCTAGGAATTTGCTTGAGACCATATAGTGACTTTTTTAATCTATAAACGTAGTTTACTTTGTCAGTGAGCAGAAAGCCTTCGGGTTCATCAATGTAAACTTCTTCTTCCAATTCACCATTCAGAAAGGCTGACTTAAAATCCATTTGGTATACCTTCATTTTTCTTGAACGTGCATTAGCGAGAAACATCCTGATAGCTTCTCTTCTGGAAATGGGAGAAAATGTTTCTTCAAAATTGATTCCCTCAACTTGTGCATATCCTTTTTAAACTAATCTTACTTTATTCGTGGTAAATTGTCCATACTCATTCAATTTGTTTCTGAAGACCCATTTAGTTCTAATAACATTTTTTATCGTTTTGTCGTGGAGCCAATTCCCAAGTGTTTTTCTTCTCAATTTGATCCAGTTCTTCATTCATAGCTACTACCCAATGTTTGTTTTTACTAGCTTCCTCAAAATTGTTAGGCTCAAAAGTTGCTAAAAGGGAAAGATGGGCTTTTTGTGATGAATGAAGTTGTCAAATTCTTCTAGTTCCAATTCCTTCATTTATGTTTCCAATGATCTGATTTGACAGGTGATTCTTTTGATACCATTCTTTTGAACCTTTTGGAGAAACTTCTTGTACCTCCTATTGATCATTTCTTATCTCTTCTTGGTTGACTGTAGTTTCCTTATTTGATTAGTCTTGTTCTAGAGCTTCTTCTTCATCCTTCATGGATTCTGCACCAAGGCCCTCAGATTTTCTTGAAGAGATGATCTCATTATTATCCTTTAGAACACATTCTTCATCAAAAGTAACATTTATACTTTCAACTATTTGTTTTTTTCCTTAGATTGTAGCATCTATAAGCCTTTCTTTTGTGTGAATAACCAACAAAAATATCTTCGTGAACACGAGAATCGAACTTCCCCAATTGTTGGTCTTCTCTTTTGATGGAGCATTTACTTCCAAATATTTTGAAGTATTTGATGTTAGTTGGTCTTCCTTTCCATAGTTCATATGAAGTCATGTTAAAATTGTTCCTAGGCAGATCCCTGTTTATAATGAATATGGCAGTATCAATTGCTTGAACCTAGAATTTATCATCTAAATTTGAGTCTTTTAACATGGTTCTAGCCATTTCTTGTACAATTCTATTTTTTCTTTCAATTACTCCATTCTATTGTGGTGTTCTAGCTGTTGAAAATTTCCTTTTTATTCCATGTTCATCACAGTATTGCTGAAATGCTTTAGACATGAATTCTCTACCATTATCTAATCTTAGACATTTGATCTTCAAATAAATTTCATTTTTGACCAATTCCTTGTAGATTTTGAAACATTTGAATGCCTTAGACTTTTTCTTCAGGAAACTAATAGTTTTCATTCTAGTGTAATCATTTATCATTAACATAACATATAATTCACCATCTAAGCCTTTTGTTCTCATAGGAACACATAGATCAGTATGTATTAATTCCAATGGACATGACACAAAATGTTCCTTTGTATTGAACTCGACTTTTGTCTGTTTTTTGTGCCGACAAGATTCAGATATCGTATTGGTAGGTTTTGAGATTTTCAACATTTCTCTAACTACCTCCTTTTTGTTGATCTTGACCAAATTGTCGAAATTTATATGTCCCATTCTTTTGTTCCATAACCAACTCTCATCTTATTTTGCCAACAAAGACCCTTTAGGTGTCTCATCCAAAATATATATCTCATTTGGAGCTCTTCTTGTTGTAGCCACAATTTTACCAAACTTGCCTTTCTCGATTTCACATTTCTTCGAATTTAATAACATTGTGTGTCCTTGATCGCACATCTATCCAACACTGAGCATATTTTGATTCATATTTTCAACCAGCAAAACATCCTTTGCTAATGCATTCTTTCTTCCAAAAGTGACCATACCTACTCCTATGACGTTTGAAGACCCCTCATTTCCAAAAGACATTGTTCCATCCTTCTTTTCTTTCAAGGATATGAGCTTATTTCTATATCAAGTCATATGCATTGAGCATCCACTATCAACATACCATATGTTTCTAATGCTTTGAGCCTTGAGAGAGAGAGCACACCTTTCACTCTTCTTTTTCCATACTTTTTCATTCTGATTTTACGAGAATTCCTTTTAAGAACTTACAAGTCTGCAATCTTTGGCCAAGTGTCCAAAATTGTTACATTTGTAACATTCGACATCATCTCTCAAATAATCAAATCTATTGATATTCTATTGAGATTTGGAATATCCATTTATGAGACATCTCCTCGAATTATATTCATTCCAAACATACATACGACATTCCTCAGCTCTATGTCAAAACCTTCCACATGAATAACAATGACCATAAAATATAGGTTGATACCTAGGAGGAAATCTTCTTTGAGGAATTGTCTTCCAAGGTTCTTCCTATGAGTCTTGATCTCTCGATCTAGCTAGAAGATCTACCTTCTTGGTAGATTTTTCATATCCATCTTCTTTAGTTTTCATAGAAGGACTTGACTCGTTTTCAAATTTTTCTTTATAACCAAGACCAGTCTTGTCATTGCATGATCATTGCTTGCTGATGAGTTCTCCCAAAGTCTTTGAGTTATTGGCATAGTTTTCAAGAGTCTTTCCATTTTTTACTTTGTTTCGTAAAGAAACGATTTCATCTTCCAATGCTTATCTTTCCTTGTTGCTTTCCTTTAATTCTTTCCTCAGCAATTCTTCAATTCATTTTTATTGGTCAACGTTGATTTTAAGATTTAGGACTTGTTCCCTTTTTGTCTTTAATTTGTCTTCAAGAGTGTTGACGTGCTTCTTGTTGACCTTGATCTCTTTGATAACCCTAATCACTTCATTTTGAAATTCAACCTCAGTCATTTCTTCTTCTTTGTCTCCTTCTTCATCATGTGCCTCTTACTTATTGTGCTTAGCCATAAACAATACTCTTCCATTGAGTTCTTCTCCATTATCACTGTATTCTTCGGATGAGGAGCTATCTTCTTTGGAGAAGAAACTTTTCTTAAACCATTTCTTCTTGCCTTGCTTGTTGAACTTCCTAGGACTTTTCTTTCCTTTCGTAACAACCTCATTTTTGTGAGGACATTTGGCTGCAAAATTCCCAACCTCACTGCAATAAAAACATATTAATGGAAGTTTACCTTTGAATTTTCCCATACCTATTTTCATTTTCCACTTGAAATAGGAAAACTCTTTATCTGAGAATTATTCTTCATCTTCTTCCTTTTTCGCATCCATACAATTAAAAGTTTTTTTTTTCAGAGTCTGCTTGTCCTTACTATTCTTCTTGGATGCAACAAATGCTATTTCTAAGTGAGATGTGTCATCCTTTTTTTCAATCCTCATTTCATATTCTGTAAGAATTCCATGAAATTCATCTATATTGGGATTGGTTAGATTTGATCTATCTTCCAAGACAGATACCTTAGGGTTAAATCTTGTTGGCAAGGTTCTGAGGATATTTCGGACAACAATTTTCGTTTCAACAAGTTCTCCCAAACCTTCCAATGTATTTTTTGTTTCATCAACACGCTTAAACTATATAGCAATATCTTCATCTTCCCTCATTTTGAGTTTCTCAAATTTTTCCCTGGAAATTTGAAGCTTTGCTTTGTTCACCTTTGAGTCACCTGCATATATATTTTCAAGCTTGCTCCATACCTCTTTAGCAGTTTTACAACTCAATACCTTAAGATAAACAGGTTCAATAAACCCACTAATAATAATATCTTTAGCCTTCACATGATATACCATATTTTTCTTACACTGTTCATCCTCAGCCGGTGTGAAGCCTTTGTCAATGACTTCCCATACTTCTTATCCTTGCGCCAGCAAATGAACCCACATTCTTGCACTCCAAAGTGCATAGTTATTTCCATTGAACAAAGGAACTCTATTATTAGTATACTCCATGATATCCTTCCAGTCGTTAAACTGTTATTGAAGGAACCAAGCTCTAATACCAATTTTTGGAAATATTGAGGGGTGGGGGGTGGGTGAATTAGTATTCCTTAGCAATTAGCACTTTGAAATATTTTCAGAGCGTTAGTTAACCATAAAGTATTATTAATATTTATGTGGTAATAACAATAGATAAAAGAACATAGTAGGCACAAAACATTTAGGTGGAAAACCCCCTCCGGGTCAAAAACCACCGAACGTTTTTCTAATAAATTCTTTAATCTTCAGCCCCAACTGAAATGAAAGCAACAACTTCATAGAATTCTAGAAAATGATTCTTCTCCAACTCCCACTGGAAGGACACCCTAATGCCTTGGTTTCTCCAGTAGTCAATTGAATGGATGCCCCAACATCCTAGACTAACCTACCACCCTAAAGTGTTCACAGGCTCCAACTTGTAGGCAACTTCATGCACCAACCTAACACCTCCCAGCCACCCTATAAATGCAAGATTGTGGATTCCCAAACCAGGGATAACAATCCATGATACAATAAGATGTACAATGATTTCCGTGTACTTTACCAAATACACAATCACTCTATAACTTGCAACTCAACCATAACTTCATCCCAATAGTGACTCCTATACCTCCCAACGCTGCCTCTTCGACTCTAGGTAAAATTACTCTTTTACAATGTTTACAATGGTGACTCTTTTACAACTTTACAATGATGACTCTTTTACAAATGACTCTTGGCTTTGATACTTCTTCACAATATGTAGATGGTTGTCATGTCTTCAAAGGATGTCTCGTTGAGTCTTGGCCTTGATACTTCTTCACAATATTCATATGGTTTTCATGTCTTCAAAGGATTCCCCGCTGCAATGCTTCCTTTGATTTGATACTTCAACTCTTGAATTTTTCCTTGAAGTTGTACTTGAATCTTCTTCTACCTACATGCAAAATTTTCCTGACAAAACCAATCCCAAAACAAAACAAAATACCCTTCAACTTACCTCTGTCTGCAAAACACATGAAAGTGCATAATAATGAATAAATACAAATTAAAATTACAATGCATACCTGAAGTGTGCTTGTCACCTTTTTTGTTGTCTTGATGCAGCAGTAAACAAAGAATTCCACTCTTGATATAGGCCTGGACTCTATGCAAGACTATGTCCAAAAATGACCTAAACATATATGCAATAAAAATTGATGAGAAACCCTAGACTTGTGATGAACCAAGTTCTAAGTACAATAACAGAGACCATTACATAAACTATGAAAATACAAGTAACATGAACTTACAACATCATATAGATTTAGAAAACTTGGTGCAGCATCAAGAATATGTAGCATAAAATGTGTAGTATCAAGAAGAGAACATCCGAAAAACTAATTGTGACATATAAAGACATAGAGATATAACCGAGACACTGTATATACTTACCTTGTCGTGCAAAAACATATGTCAGAGATGATACTCAAAATTCAAATGTAAACACTAATCATACATACCTTGCTATAGGATATTTACCCTTGACTATTGATGTGTGGTCCTTACTGTAGTTATCCTTGAATGCATGTTTTTTCTTGCCTTCTAGGAGGTCAATATTGAATCTAGTTTATATATGTAATTTCGAATCTCTAGGGTTTGAAATTTCATCCTGTAGTAGCCATATGAGTCCTATTTCCATCCCCATAGGTATGATCAAGATTGGATTCTTCAAGAAATCGTTATGCCTAATTTCCCATGGTGACTTGCTTATAGACTGGTTCAGTAGAGCGAAGTTGTAGGAAGTGCCACATGTCACTGTTGTGACACTAGGTCCAGAAAGTGCTACTAAAAAAAAAAAATTCGTCCTCTTTCTGTGACAATTTACTAAATTTTAATTCAATTCTCAGAGAGAAAGTTATGATTATTTTCCCAACATCACATGTTTGACATGGAATTTGAGTGTCTGCAAAAACCCTAACTTCTGCATATCATATCTCTGAAAATAGGCCGAACCAAGATTTGAAATTTGGCTCGCTAAAGTGATAGAAAAATCATCCCTTACATATAATTTTATACTTTTTCAGACTTCAGGGATTATGCTATGAAAAAGGACCGCTAGAGTTTCCTTTTCGTCCCTTTTAAAACTCTCTAATAATGAAAAGGATGAGTTATCCTTGTCGTTAAACTCGTTAAAACAATAGCGACAAACTTTTCCACATAGGCAAGAATGAGTTTCATTGTTGCTAGGCTCCCTCAAACATAGCGACAAGTTTGCCCGAAGGGAAAATTATATAACAGGCATATGTTATCCTCCTCAAGCTTGAAAACAATAAAGAGGGACTGGTCAGCAAGGACTGGAGAAAAAGGGAAGAAAACTTAAAGAATTTCATTAGTAGCAGATCACCCTCTTGAACGTGACACTTTCACTCCATCACCATGATTGAGTCGGGTTGGGTTATTTCGTTCATTGGCCATATCACAGTTGGTCTGCCATACCATCCATCTTTTGGGGTTAATGCTACCAATCCATCTCAGTGTCACCGATATGTTCAAGAGAAGTCATTCAGAGAAATCACCATCTAGTTAATGCCTCATCCACTGCAATACCTTCACCCTCCATTTTTCATGACCGCCATTCCTGAACCTTGTATCATTAGATCGTTTTCACCTCCAAAAAATAATTTGCTTTGTTTCATGTCATTGATGTGGGATACATTAAAGCCCTCCTACGATGGGTCACTTCTTGTCGACATCAGCTCATTATCCAAGAAGTTGACTTAGAAACAACCCTTTAAGTACTTTGAAGCTTGCATGCCTTAATGGCAAGTTTCTCACTTTTGGTGACAAGTTTACATCAATGGCCTTCAACCGAGAGATTTTGCGTGATGTTTGATGTCGGATAATATATTCACACCATGTAAATTGCGTTGTAGTACCTTGAGGGTCATTATCACTATCAGTGATTACTCTCGAGCCTGTTAACAGCTTACATTATTGGCTAGTAATCAAGCGATGTTTTTCCATGTTCGACTTCAGGACATCTTTTCACATGGATCGACTTGTACATCGGGGGAATATTGAATGAGTTTGAAGACTCCGGAGCTAGTTTCATCCATTTGGGCTACGATATATTCAGGAATACAAAGACATCAAATGTACACAAAACCGGCATAGATAATCATTGAAGCTAAGGGTTGATGACTCTACATATAAAGAATCGTTAGTCTGCAATTGCAGATGATTATCTATTCTATGTACACGAAAATGAATTTATAAAGCTAAGCATGGGAATGCCCGCCTCAGCTAGATCATGGAAAATTATATTGTGATGATGTATTGTATTGTATATTATATAGGTCACCTTCCAGTTCGAATACCTCAGAACGTCATGATAAAGCATTTCACCTGACATCTAAAGATCTATGACTTCATGCTTTAGGGGGCAACTGTTATAGACGTATTTGGGCACTACAACCCCAATCTTATATGTTAATAAACCAAGGTCTCTTTAACCCCTAAAAGTGTTGTTTCATACCCTAAAGGATCATGGTCAACTGTTTACATCATTCTCCAGAAGTTCCACCTGAAAAACCACTCAGAACTGGCCAAAACTGGACCATACTCACTGCTCCACTATCAAGGTGTGATGCATACTAACTCCTACACTAGCCAGGTGTGATGCATACTGAAGAGGCCTTCTGTGGGGTGCGATGAACGAGAATGGACAAATGTCTGAGACATTTTGCTAAGTGGATACTCATGGAATCTTCTAGACACTTCTCCTATGACACTTGCATCTCTGGATTCGCCTAGGGATGAGTAAGAGATCCAAGAAATCTCCAAGTGGAACCAAGAACTACAAGTGGAATGACACTAACCAAAAACCTAGAGATGACTCACATCTTTGCAGACATCTATAAATGGATCCCTCATCTAAGATATCTAGAGGCTGGAATTTTGTAAATTGTAAGGAAGTGCTAATAGTTTGTCTTTGAGAGGGAACTTTGTATTGTTGGGTGATCTTGCTTTTCATGAGGTGAAGAGGGCTTTAATGCCGAGAGGATGATGCTGGATCAAATAGCTAGGTTGTAATCCTCTCTTCTATTATTAATAAAGTTCTCTGAGTTTTCCTCCATATAATAATGTATTTGTGAATGTTGTTATTTGTAAATGCCATTGTATGCTCATTGTATTTCTGATTCTACAATGCTTATGATATCATAGATCGAGATGCTTTGATGGTGTTGTGTTACTTCGTTTCTACAGGTATTCTCTAAGAGGGACGACTAGGAGAAGAGTTGAAGGCTTCGTCAAAGAGGAGAGAAATCAAGCAAGGAGTCAAGTGGAAGATCCAACTTGGTCACTTTGCTTCTCTCTTATCTATCATACATAGAGGAAATCACAAATTGCTTTGATTTTTTGTTTCTAGGATAGCTGCCAATCTTGGTGGGAATAGCAGATCAAAAAGACACTAGTTTTCTCGTAAACACCCTAGACTTGTGATGGACCAAGTTCTAAGTAAAACAACAGAAACCATTCCATCGACTATGAAAATACAAGTAACTTGAACTTACAACATCATATAGATTTTGTAAATTTGGTGTAGCATCAAGAATATGTACCATAAAATGTGTAGTATCAAGAATAGGACATCCAAAAAACTAATTGTGACATATAAAGACATAGAGATATAACCAAGACAATGTATATATTTTAGTTGTACTCCAAAAATAGATTTTAGAGATGATACTCAAAATTCAAATGTAAACCCTAATCATGCATACCTTGATGTAGGAGACTTACCCTTGACTATTGATGTGTGGTCCTTACTACAGTGATCCATGAACGCATAGTTTTTCTTTCCTTGTAGGAGCTCGATATTGAATCTATTGTATCTATGTAATTTCAAATCTCCAGGGTCTGAAATTTCATAGTGTGGTAGCCCTATGAGTCCTCTTTCCAACCCTAGAAGTCTGATCAATATTAGATTCTACACAAAAGAGTTATGCCCAATCTCCCACAATGACTTGATTATAGACTGCTTCAGTAGCGCGAACTAGTACGAAGTGTCACGTGTCACTGTTGCGACCTTAGCTCTCGAAAACGCTACTCAAAAAACCACATGCCATCATATTTCTGTGACTATTTACAAAATTTCAATCCAATGCTCAGAGAGAAATTTATGACGATTTTCCAAACATCACTTGTTTGACATGGAATTCAGGAGTCTGCAAAAAATGCTAAATTCCTCATATCATATCTCCGAAATTATAGCGAACCAAAATCTACAATTTGGTCATGAGGTTCATCAGTATTTTGGCTCATATGGGTTTTAATTTTAGATTTTGATGCTTTGAACAACAAAAGTTATAGCGAAAATTCCATGATGACCTAACCGAAGCTACAAAATCCCTACTCGAGGAGGATATGAGGGTCATTATTTATATGAATGTCTTGAGTTGAGAGGGTCCTCAACAAGTGAACGATGGAGGGATTTTAGGAGAATTTTTTTATTCATTATTTATTATTCAATGAACACAACTAATTATGAGTGACGTGCGACAACTCCATAGGGTTTTAGCCCACTAACTGGGGTTACTAACTTCAAACATGAATATCTCTCAAACTGTGAAGAATTACTTGACGTGCCATAGATCAATGGAAACATCTCAACGAGTAGAATGAAAATAGAAGATCCTTGGCTCATAATAGAGTAATTTGTCAATTCAAAATTTTCATGCAATATCGGTGTAGCGGGGTGCTACTTCGGTTGACATCAATGACAACCACTAATCAACAATCTCCCCCTTTGGCATTGATGGCAACACAGGTACTCACTCTGCGATCATGACACCTCTTCCTACTACCTTCTCTCCCCCTTTTTCATCAATGTCAAAGGGTAACTCGCCGTGACAAACAACCATACTATGGACCTATAATAAGAGAAAGAGAAGGAGTCTAATGAAAACTTGGGAGAAGCCCAAGCTTTTGGTGAAGATACTCAAATGCTTCATGAGGTAATGGTTTGGTAAAGATGTCAGCAATTTGTTCCTTTGTGCCAAGATATTCAAGCTTAATATTCCTTTTGGCGACCTTCTCTCTAATGAAATCATATTTAATCGGAATGTGCTTCATTTTGGAATGCATCACAGGATTCTTCGAAATATTGATGGCATTGGTTTATCGCAAAAGATGGGAATAGGCTCATCAAACTTGACTTGAAGATATTGCAAAATTTTGCTTCATCTAGAGAACTTGTGTACAACAATTTGTTTCCATGATATTATGCTTTTGCTGTGGATAACAAGATTGAAGATTGTTTTTTACTTAACCATTAAACAAGACAACCACCTAGATAGAATATTGCTCCACTTTTACTCTTATGATCATCAACATGTGTTGCCCAATCTGCATCTGTATAAGCTTGGATATCCAGATCATTTCCTTTGGGATACCATAGATCATATTCTGATGTACCTTTAAGATATCGAAGAATTCTTTTGAAGACAATAATATAAGATTATTTTGGTGCTACTTGGAATCTTGCTACTTGTCCAATTGTCTACATCACATTAGGTCGGGAGGCTGTCACATATAGGAAACTACCAATCATGGATCTATACAATCTTTTGGTCCACAGCCTTTGAAAAATCTTCTAAGCTTAACTTCCAACCTATTATCATGGGGATAAGGACTGGCTTACAATATTCCACCTAGAATTTTTTGAGAATTGCCTTGATGTACTTGGTTTGATATATGAATATTCATTTATCCTACTGAGAAATCTAAAGCCCCAAAAAGTATGTTAGCTTGCCAAGCATAGACATTTCAAAAACACTTTGCAATTTTGTGGCAAATTCTTTACTTTATCTGTCATCATTGCTTCCAAAGATTATATCATTCACATATACCTTGATAATCGTTAGGATATCATGATCCACTTTCACATAGAGATTGTTGTCAGCGCTTCCTTTCTTGAATCCTTGTTGATATAGATACCTATCAAGACAATCATACCAAGACCTAGGAGTTTGCTTTAGACCATATAGTGCCTTATTTAATCTGCAAACATAGTTTACTTTGTTAGTAAGCAGAAAGCTTTCGAGTTGGTCAATGTAAACTTCTTCTTCCAATTCACCATTCACAGAGGCTGACTTAAAATCCATTTGGTATACCTTCATTTTTCTCGAACATGCATAAGTGAGAAACATCCTAATAGCTTCTCTTCTGGAAATGGGAGAAAATCTTTCTTCAAAATTGATTCCCTCAACTTGTGCATATCCTTTTTAAACTATTCTTACTTTATTTGTGGTAAATTTTCCGTACTCACTCAATTTGTTTCTAAAGACCCATTTAGTTCTAATAACATTTTTTATCGTTTTGTCGTGGAACCAATTCCCAAGTGTTGTTATTCTCAATTTGATCCAGTTCTTCATTCATAGCTACTACCCAGTGTTTGTTTTGGCTAGCTTCCTCACAATTGCTAGGCTCAAAAGTTGCTAAAAGGGCAAGATGAGCTTGTTGTGATGAACGAAGTTGTCAACTTATTCTAGTTCCAATTCCTTCATTTATGTTTCCGATGATCTGATTTGATAGATGATTCTTTTGATACCATTCTTTTGAACCTTTTGGAGAAACTTCTTGTACATCCTGTTGATCATTTCTTATTTCTTCTTGGTTTAGTGTTGTTTCCTTATTTTATTGGTCTTGTTCTAGAGCTTCTTCTTCATCCTTCATGGATTCTGCGCCAAGCCCCTTAGATTTTCTTGAAGAGATGATCTCATTATTATCCTTTAGAACACATTATTCATCAAAATTAACATTTATACTTTCAACTATTTGTTTTTCTCCTTAGAATGTACCATCTATAAGCCTTTCTTTTGCATGAATAACCAACGAAAATATCTTCTTCAGCACAGGAATTGAACTTCCCAAATTGTTAGTCTTCTCTTTTGATATAGCATTTATTCCAAATATTTTGAAGTATTTGATGTTAGTTGGTCTTCCTTTCCATAGTTCATATGAAGTCATGTTACAATTGTTCCTCGACAGATCTATGTTTATAATGAATATGGTAGTATCAATTGCTTGAACCTAGAATTTATCGTCTAAATTTGAGTCTTTTAACATGGTTCTAGCCATTTCTTTTACGGTTTTATTTTTTCTTTCAATTACTCCATTCTATTGTGGTGTTCTAGCTGTTGAGAATTTCCTTTTTATTGCATGTTCGTCGCAGTATTTCTGAAATGCTTTAGACATGAATTCTCTACCATTATCTAATCTTAGACATTTGATCTTCAAGTATATTTCATTTTCGACCAATTCCTTGTAGATTTTGAAACATTCGAATGCCTCAGACTTTTTCTTCACGAAACTGACAGTTGTCATTCTGGTGTAATCATTTAACATTAATATAACATATAATTCACCGTCTAAACCTTTTGTTCTCATAATAACTCATAGATCAGTATGTATTAATTCCAATGGACATGACACAAAATATTCCTTTGTCTTGAACTCGACTTTTGCATGTTTATCGTGCTTACAAGATTCAGATATCGTATTGGTAGGTTTTGAGATTTTCAGCATTTCTCTAACTACCTCCTTTTGGTTGATCTTAACCAAATTGTCGAAATTTATATGTCCCATTCTTTTGTGCCATAACTAACTCTCGTCTTCTTTTGCCAAGAAAGACCCCTTAGGTGTCTCATCCAAAATATATATCTCATTTGGAGCTATGCTTGTTGTAGCCACAATTTTACCAAACTTGCCTTTCCCGATTTCACATTTCTTCGAATTTAATAACATCGTGTGTCCTTGATTGCACATATATCCAACACTGAGCATATTGTGATTCATATTTTCAACCAGCAAAACATCCTTTGCTAATGCATTCTTTCTTCCAAGAGTGACCATACCTACTCCTATGACGTCTGAAGACCCCTCATTTCCAAAATATATTGTTCCATCCTTCTTTTCTTTCAAGGATATGAACTTATTTCTATCTACATTCATATGCATTGAGCATCCATTATCAACATACCATACATTTCTATTGCTTTGAGCCTTGAGAGAGAGAGAACACCTTTCAGTCTTCTTTTTCCATACTTGTTCATTCTGATTTTGCAAGAATTCCTTTGAAGAACTTACAAGTCTGCAATCTTTGGCCAAGTGTCCAAAATTGTTACATTTGTAACATTCGACATCATCTCTAAAATAATCAAATATGTTGATATTCTATTGAGTTTTGGAATATCCAGTTATGAAACTTCTCCTGGAATTATATTCATTCCAAATATACATGCGACATTCCTCAGCTTTGTGTCAAAACCTTCCACATGAATAACAATGACCATAAAATATAGGTTGATACCTAGGAGGAAATCTTGTTCAAGGAATTGTCTTCCAAGGTTCTTCCTGTGAATCTTGATCTCTCGATCTAGCTAGGAGATCTACCTTCTTGGTAGATTTTTCATATCCATCTTCTTTAGTTTTCATAGAAGGACTTGACTCGTTTTCAAATTTATCTTTGTAACCAAGACCAATCTTGTCATTGCATGATCATTGGTTGCTGATGAGTTCATCCAAAGTATTTGAGTTATTGGCATAGTTTTCAAGAGTCTTTCCATTTTTTACTTTGTTTCGTAAAGAAATGATTTCATCTTCCAATGCTTATCTTTCCTTGTCGCTTTCCTTTAATTCTTTCCTAAGCAATTCCTCAATTCATTTTTATTCGTCAACCTTGATTTTAAAATTTAGGACCTATTCCCTTTCTGTCTTTAATTCGTCTTCAAGAGTGTTGGCGTGCTTCTTCTTGACCTTGAGCTCTTTGATAACCCTAATCACTTCATTTTGAAATTCATCTTCAGTCATTTCTTGTTCTTTGTCTCCTTCTTCATCAGGCGCCTCGTACTTATTGTGCTTGGCCATAAACAATACTCTTCCATTGAGTTCTTCTCCATTATCACTATATTCTTCGGATGAGGAGCTATCTTATTTAGAGAAAAAACTTTTCTTAACCCATTTCTTCTTGCCTTGCTTGATGAACTTCCTAGGAATTTTCTTTCCTTTCGTAACAACCTCATTTTTGCGAGGACATTTGGCTACAAAATTCCCAACCTCACCACGATCAAAACATATTAAGGGAAGTTTACCTTTGAATTTTCTCGTACATGTTTTCATTTTCCGCTTGAAATAGGAAAACTCTTTATTTGAGAATTCTTCTTCATCTTCTTCCTTTTTCTCATCCAAACAATTACAAGTTTTTTTCCAGAGTCTGCTTGTCCTTACTATTCTTCTTGGATGCGAAAAATGCTATTTCGAAGTGATATGTGCCATCCTCTTCTTCTATCCTCATTTCATATTCCGTAAGAATTCCATGAAATTCATCTATATTGAGATTGGTCATATTTGATCTGTCTTCCAAGATAGATACCTTAGGGTTAAATCTTGTTGGTAAGGTTCTGAGGATCTTTCAGACAACAATTTTCGTTTCAATAGGTTCTCCCAAACCTTCCAATGTATTTTTTGTTTCATCAACATGCTTAAATTATACAACAACATCTTCATCTTCCCTCATTTTGAGTTTCTCAAAATTTTCCCTAGAAATTTGAAGCTTTGCTTCGTTCACCTTTGAGTCACCTGCATATATATTTTCGAGCTTGCTCCATACCTCTTTAGAAGTTTTAAAACTCAATACCTTAAGATAAAATGTTCAATAAACCCACTAATAATAAGATCTTTAGCCTTTGCATAATATTCAAAAATTTTCTTACGTTGTTCATCCTCGGTTGGTGTGAAGCCTTTGTCAATTATTTCCCATACTTCTTATCCTTGCGCCAACAAATGAACCTGCATTCTTACACTCAAAAGTGCATAGTTATTTCCATTGAACAAAGGAACTCTATTATTAGTATACTCCATGCTCTCCTTCCAGTTGTTAAACTGTTATTGAAGGAACCAAGCTCTGATACCAATTTTTGGAAATACTGAGGGGGCGGTGAATCAATATTCCTTAGCAATTAGCACTTTGAAATATTTTCAGAGCATTAATTAACCATAAATTATTATTAATGTTTATGCAGTAATAAAAATAAATAAAAGAACATAGTAGGCACAAAAAATTTAGGTGGAAAACCCCCTCCGGGTCAAAAACCATCGAACGTTTTTCTAATAAATTCTTTAATCTTCAGCCCCAACTGAAATGAAAGCAACAACTTCCTAGAATTCTAGAAAATGATTCTTCTCCAACTCCCACTGGAAGGACACCCAAACGCCCTGGTTTCTTTAGTAGTCAATTGAATGGATGCCCCAACATCCTAGACTAACCTACCACCCTAAAGTGTTCACATGCTCCAACCTGTAGGCGACTTCATGCACCAACCTAGCACCTCCCAGCCACCCTATAAATACAAGATTGTGGATTCCCGAACTAGGGATAACAATCCATCATACAATAAGATGTACAATGGTTTTCGCGTACTTTACCAAATACACAATCACTCTATAACTGGCAACTAAACCATAACTTCATCCCAACAGTGACTCCTATACCTCCCAACATTGCCTCTTCAACTCTAGGCAAAATGACTCTTTTATAATGTTTACAATGATGACTCTTTTACAAATGACTCTTGGCCTTGATAATTCTTCACAATATGTAGATGGTTGTCATGTCTTCAAAGGATGTCTCATTGAGTCTTGGCCTTGATACTTCTTCACAATATTCATATAGTTTTCATGTATTCAAAGGATTTCCTAGTGCAATGCTTCCTTTGATTTGATACTTCAACTCTTGAATTCTTCCTTGAAGTTGTACTTGAATATTCTTCTACCTACATGCAAAATTTTCCTGACAAAACCAATCCCAAAACAAAACAAAATACACTTCAACTTACCTCTGTCTGAAAAACACATTTAAGTACATAATAATGAATAAATACAAATTAAAATTACAATGCATACCTGAAGTCTGCTTGTCACTTTTTTTGTTTTCTTGATGCAGTAGTACACAAAGACTCCCACTCTTGATATATGCCTAGACTCTATGCAAGACTATATCCAAAACGGACCTAAACATATATGCAATAAAAATTGATGACGAACCCTAGACTTGTGATGAACCAAGTTCTAAGTACAATAACAGAGACCATTACATAAACTATGAAAATACAAGTAACATGAACTTACAACATCATATAGATTTAGAAAACTTGGTGCAGCATCAAGAATATGTAGCATAAAATGTGTAGTATCAAGAAGAGAACATCCGAAAAACTAATTGTGACATATAAAGACATAGAGATATAACCGACACTGTATATACTTACCTTGTCGTGCAAAAACATATGTCAGAGATGATACTCAAAATTCAAATGTAAACACTAATCATACATACCTTGCTATAGGATATTTACCCTTGACTATTGATGTGTGGTCCTTACTGCAGTTAACCTTGAATGCATGTTTTTTCTTGCCTTCTAGGAGCTCAATATTGAATTTGTTTTATATATGTAATTTCGGATCTATCGGGTTTGAAATTTCGTCCTGTGGTAGCCATATGAGTCATATTTGCAACCCCATATGTATGATCAATATTGGATTCTTCAAGAAAACGTTATGCCTAATCGCCCACGGTCACGTGCTTATAGATTGGTTCATTAGAGAGAAGTTGTAGGAAGTGCCACGTGTCACTATTGTGACACTAGGTCCGGAAAGTGCTACTAAAAGAAAAATTCGTCCTCTTTCTGTGACTATTTACTAAATTTTAATTCAATTCTCAGAGATAAAGTTATGATTATTTTCCCAACGTCACATTTTTGACATGGAATTCGGGAGTCTGCAAAAACCCTAACTTCTGCATATCATATCTCTGAAAATATAGCGAACCAAGATCTGGGATATGGTCACAAGGTTCCTACCAATTTTGGCTCAAATGGGTTTTCATTTTAGCCTCTGAAGAATTGCACAAAAAATGGTATAGCGAAAATTCCACGATGAGCTGTTTGAAGCCACAAAATTCCTACTAGAGGAGGATATGTGGGTCATTATTTATATGAATGTCTTGAGTTGAGAGGCTCCTCAACAAGTGAATGCTGGAGGGATTTTGGGAGAAATTTTGTTTTATTAATCCTTTACTATTAAATGGCTACAACTAATTAAGAGTGCCATGCCACAACTACATAGGGTTTTAGCTAACTAACTGGGTTACTAACTTCAAACATGAATATCTCTCAAATCATGAAGAATTAATTGGCGTGCCATATATCAACGGAAACATCTCGATGAGTAGAATACATCTAGAAGATACTTGAATCAGAATAGAGTAATTTTTCAAGTCAAAATTCACATGCAAGATTGGGGCAGCCTCTGGTGCTGCTTGGGTTGACATGAATGACAACCATTAATCAACAATAGGATCTCCCTCCTTAACTCCTCCCTCATTCGAAGATTCCTCAATCAAATCTCATCATCTTGGAGTTGCAAGCAGCCATGTCATGAGATTTGTTAGCAGTCAAGCCAGTGATAGTTGAAGACTAGTTGATCTCAATATTGGGAGCCAAACCTCCCTAAATTTAAGGAAGTTGTTGGTAACATTAGTTGTATAAATCAAGAAGCCTGGAGCCCCATTAGGATTCAGATTTTTTATGCAATATAGCTAAGAAACATTTTTGAGTTGAAGCATTGTAACTAAGCACTCTTGTGTATTTTTGATATTTTAATGAAAATGAGAAGCATTCCCTTGATCCAGCATTGAGTTGACTCAAAGGGCTCAAGTTCTTGGGTTAGGGCCCAACCCTAGTAGCAGAGGTTCCTCTTGTTGTATATGTATGCTTAGGTTATACTCATAGTTAGTTTCTAAACTGATTTTGGTGTTGTTAATTTACAAGTATTTGTATGTTTAATTAGTTTTCTTCCTTTTTTGGATAGTTCTAACAGTAGCATCATAGTGATAAGAAGATATTCCAAAAAGGCTAAAAGCAAGTGGTTTTCACCTCATTTCTCCCTTTCAGGGATCATGTCTTGAGGAACACTTCCCATATAGCCCAAAAAGACAGAATTCTTGCTTTCTGTGTAATCTAGGGTTTCCTGCTAATTACGTCATTATGTTTCAGTTTCATAGGATAAGCTCCAATTCATATTTTTGATCTCTTAGGTTTTTCACTAATTTCATATATCTTTTATATTTGTTCCAAGCACTTCAATGCATGAACTTAGCAAATAAATGGTGATAACTCTATTTTCTTCTACTTTGAATAAGCCCTTCTTGTTTTTAGATGAATTTATGTATAAATGCCAACAATCATGAGTGTTTTTGAAGGAATTTCTACACTATAGGGAGACCTCATCTCATTAGCCTCATCCAAGACATATCCAGCCATGATTTCCAAAAGTCACTAAGGTCTCAATCTGATTTCTTTCTTTATGAGGAAAACGTGCCATTTCCATTGAGAATATACAACCATATTAAAGCTTTGGCTTGAGCTCTGAGTAAGTTCCTACGACTCCCATGCCTTATTCCCTCCTTATTCACCCTTTCCAATCTCCATCCCACCTTCTAGACCACTCCCTAAGGTTTCAGCCTGTTCCTATAGTAAAACAATGGATCTTGTAGGTGAACTAGTACTTCCTATAGACACCATGTAGGAGAACCTATAGCAGCCTATTTTGAGCCCGAAATAAGAAACATCATCACTAAAGAGAGGATTAGGACCCTAATTGACCTCCAAGCCATCAGAACCATTATAATCCTCTTCCTCTACACATGTGTCCCCTGCCAAAGAACAAATAAAGTTAGCATTTACATGTTTCAAGAAAAATGATAAAAGAGAAAAAGAGTTATTTGTGTTTATTCATATACACAAACGTTAGTACTCTCTAGATCAGATTTCATGCTTAGATTAGTAAAAATCTCACATGTGTTCAAGTAGGGTTCTTTTGCATGCAAGGTATGTTAGCAAGTAGACAAAGGATTTCATGTTATTTTGCAAGCATTTTTTAGTCTTTCATTCTTGCAATAGGAAACATTTATTTTGTCCCAATCAGGGTAAATTTCCCCTCTCCAAGCTGGTAATGAGACTTCTTCTAGTAAATAGAAGGTTGGTTTGAGAAACCCTAGTGGTCTATCACCCCAACTTAGCAGTGACAAAGAGAAGACCTATTACATCTATTTGTGTATACAACATTGTCACCTCTAAGTTTGTATGAACCACGGGTTGATGAAGTAAAGTTAGTAGCCCCAAGAGTTGCAGCATCCTTACTCCAATACTAGTGCTCATGAAGTAATCAACTTCTCTATAGAAACTGATACTAGATTTTAAGGATCCTTCGAGAATTATCTCTGCCTCTACTACACAATCCTCTTCCTAAGTTGATCAAATGAGACACTACATAGATCCATGAATCTATTTGCTAGTGGAGGTGTGATCCCCATGTCTCCAAATGGAAGATGACCACCCATGAGAGGATGTTCTTCTGGAGTACCTAGTTCATCCTCCATCAACGCGATGGTATCCTCTTCCTCCAATTGTTCCTCTTCTAGCTCTTAAGTGTTGGTTTGAGAAACCCTAGTGGTCTATCATCCCAACTCAGCAGTGACAAAGATAGACCAATTATATCTATTTGTGTATACAACATTGTCACCTCTAAGTTTGTATGAACCCCGGGTTGATGAAGTAAAGTCGGTAGCCCAAGGAGTTGCATCATCCTTATTCCAATACTGGTGCTCACCACGAAGTAATCAACTTCTCTATAGAAACTGATACTATATTTTAAGGATCCTTTGAGAATTATCTCTACCTCTTCTGCATGATCCTCTTCCTAAGTTGATCAAATGAGATGCTACATAGATCCATGAATCTATTTTCTAGTGGAGGTGTGATCCCCATGTCTCCAAATGGAAGATGACCACCTGTGAGAGGATGTTCTTCTGGAGTACCTAGTTCATCCTCCATCAACTCGATGGTATCCTCTTCCTCCAATTGTTCCTCTTCTAGCTCTTGAGTCAACTATTATTTTTCTAGCCTTTGTATTTCTTCTTCCTCTTGGGAATGCCTCTGTTGTTCTTCTTCTATCCTTCTCATCTCTTCTTCTTCTACTTTTTGCTTCACTAGAAACTTATCTCCTCTTCTTCTTTTTCTTCTCTCCTCTAATGTTCTACTTGAATAGAGACCTATGTTAAAAGGATCAACTTTCCACTTTCTACTACTCTTTCCGGTCGAATAATATATAATCCTCTTCTTAGGATTTATTTTCCTTGCTTGAGGAGTTATATGTTCATCCTCTTATACTTTCATATCTTGAGCTAGGGGATCCTAGGGTTAAATGGTCTCTACTATTGGATGTGTCTTTCTAACTGCATGTTGATGATGCTTGACCCACCAGCATGTCAAGGGGATCTCCCTGGTAAGAAGTCCCAATTAGACCTCAGACCATTTGGTATAGGAGTCTCAATAGTGGGTCGTATGGTAATGCCTTGACCACAATTTCGCATGGAGGAAAGTAAGGTGCATGAAATGTTCTAACACATGGGGAGTGAGGTGAGTGCACCCCTTGGAAACCTGTAATAGTAGTTGGCTTAGAAGTGAACACACGATCAAATATGCATGAACGACTGGAAAGAAAGATAGAAATATATCCAAGGTGATGTTCAAATCAACAACACATCTGCAATAATATTCATACAATTGCATATAAAATAGTTCATACACAAATACGTAAGTTAAACAACATACATTGCTACAACAACTAGAATAGTCCAACTACAATAAAAACATATGCATGAAAATGTGTTGGCTTTGTTTTATTAAGAAGTGTAAGTTCCAGTCATACAATACATCCATGTACAACTGCTAGTTCCAATAGTGGAACATTACAGCCACAACCGCATGCTCCTCCAAAGAGATATACTAGCTCTGGCATTGGAGAAACCAAGGCTCATTACAATATTGTCCAAGCTTTCTCTAATATAGTCCTATCGAAGCTTGGCTAACCAAAATCCTTTACAATGAGTTATGAGGTTCTATTTATAGCAAAGGGTGGGGTGACCCTTGAAATTCCCCTTTGTGATAGTTTTGTTAGAAAATTATATATTACGGAGCAATGGAACATGTAAATTATTGCAGAAATATAAACAAAGAAAACGCATAAAACAAGAGAGACACAGATATACGTGCTTCACCCAATTTGGGCTACGCCCACCCTGAACAGCCAGTCCTTCCTTTCTACTATCCAGCAAAATGAAGAGACACAACCTACAGCAAATCCGCTGTAATATCCTATGTTTTCTCTCACAATCTCGCCTCTTTGCTTCTCACTCAGAGAATACACATTTATTTCACAGCCTCAAATACAATACCCTCATACAAAGAGAGGGGTTTCCTTCTAGGGAAAAAACCCTAAACTAAACATAAGTTCCACTGTCAGATCATCCACCTAATGAATGGCCCAGATTGACTAGAAATTACTATACTTTTACAAGGCAATTTTACATCTGTTTTTAGCTTCGGGGGCGCTGCCCCCGAAACCCCCGTCGGGGGACCTGCCTGGCCCTCGACCCTAAGCGAGGGGGGATTAGCCCCCCTGACCCTCGCGAGGGGGACAAGTTCCTCCCCCCCCCCCCCCCCTACGTGGAGGGGTGTACAAACTTCCTGGGATATACATCCATCTAAAACAAATACATCTGAACAATCATGCTCCACACCCAATAATCTCCCACTTGGAGAATGATTGTAGCAACTCCATCGCTACTCTATTTTTTGGAAAATGAATCCTCTTTGGACCTGGTTGTTTCTCATCTTCATCGTCATCCTTGAATACCAATTGAAACTGAGCATATTCTTAGTTTCTCCCTAGTTACAACTTTTTTTAGCATATCTGTAAGATTTTGGCTAGAGCGTATCTTTGCCAACTTCACCTCTCCATCTTCCAACACTGATCGTATGAAATGGTACTTAAGCTGTATGTGTTTAGTCTTGGAATGAAATACTGAGTTCTTTGCAATATGAATGGCACTTTGGCTTTCACTGTATAACATGCCCATATCATGCTCCTTACCCAATTCACCCATAAACCTTTGTAACCAAATCATTTCTTTACTAGCCTCTATAGCAACAACATACTACGCTTCTGTTGTTGAAACTGCTTCAACACTTTGGATTTTTGAAACCTAACTGGCAGTTGTTCCACCTATAGTAAATACATATCCTGTAGTGCTCCTCCTGTTATCTCTGTCACCTACCATGTCTGCATCAACATATCCCTATAGAGAAATGTTTGAACCACCAAAGCATAATGCTTGATTTGTGGTACCTTTCAAATATCTGAGAATCCATTTCACTGCCATTCAATGTTCCTTTCCTGGATTTTTCATGTACCTGCTTACAACTCCCACTGCATGTGCAATATCAGGCCTTGTGCAGACCATTGCATACATTAAGCTTCCAACTGCTAATGCATATGGAAATTTAGAAATATAATCGATGTCTTCTTGGGTCTTTGGGCACATCTCCTTACTAATTTTGAAATGGCTAGCAAAAGGTGTACTAATTGGTTTTGCATTGTGCATATTAAATATTTTCAACACCTTTTGTATGTACTCATTGGAGACAATGTTAATTTGCAATTTTTCCTGTCTCTAGTTATTCTCATACCAAGGATTTGTTTTGCAACTCCCAAATCCTTCATTGTAAATGAATTTGCCAATATTCTTTTGAGCACATTTATTTCTTGCATGATAGACCCTGCAACAAGCATGTCATCTACATAAAATAACAATATAATATAGCTTCCATCATTTTTCTTTTTCATATAAACACAATGATCAAAGTGACATCTGGTATAACCTTGTTCAAACATAAACTTGTCAAATTTTAGATACCACTGCCTTGGAGCCTGTTTTAAGCCATAAAAGCTCTTCTGTGTAGGTTTTAACCCCATACAAAAATTACCTGCATACGAATTCTAAATCACAGAAAAATAAACAATGCGAGAGCATAACACATAAAAAACACATATGCACAGAGAGTTTCCCCTGGATCCCAAAAACTGGGACTACCAGCTTGATTTTTCATTATATTCCTTTCAATGTTACAATACATATTTATACATGCCGAAGCATCCAATACCATGGACCGAAAACAATCGCGTCCAAAACCATCGACCAAAAAACCATAGGTAGGTTTGCCCAACCTAATATAAAAAAAAATTCTTAGGGCGCTGCCCCTGACCCCATAGAGGGGGACTACCCGCCCCCCTCAAACTCCCCAGACAGGGGCGACTGCGGCCCCCCCTGTGACCCCCCCACTACACAATCAACGCAATGAAGGGGGGGCTCTTCCCCCCCTCTAACCCCCCTGTTCACTGCGTGCGTTCATCGTGCAAACAATATAACACAACCCAACACCTTGCAATGTTTTTTCTGATGACCAAAATTTTTGCAAAAGAAACGATAACCAAGGAAAATAGTTTGACACTTGTTAGGATAATATTTCCTTGATGATATATTCATTTCAATAAGGGGATTCTTCTCATTCCTTGGATGAACTTTGCTTCCTCTAAGGTTGGAATGATAAGATCCTTAAATGACATCAACAAAGCTTCTAGGCTTTTCTTCATGATGAACATTGGTTTCTTCCTTTGAATTGGAGGATTTTCCTATATATCCAAGTCCATATTTGTTATGTAATGGTCTTTGAGAGATGAGAATGAAATACAAGGTATGGAAACACGTCAAATTCTTGTTAACTTTGTCCAACTCTACTTTTAAAGATACAACTTCCACTTTGAATTTTTCATAGATTTCTTTCTTTCCGTTCAACTTATTTCTCAAAACTTCTTATATTGCTTTAGCTTCCTTCTTCTTGGTTTTTAGAGAGTTGATTTATTGAGATAAATTTTCATTCTTATATCTAAGTCTCTAATTTTCTTCTATGACACTAATCAATAGTTCCTCCACATTTCCTTCTACTTCTTCTAGAATTTCTTCTTCTTTTGGACTATCTGCTTCATTTGTGAAGGCCATGAACAATACTTCACTGCTTCCACCGTATTGTTATTCTTCATCATATTCACCACTGTCATGTCTAGAGAAGAAATTATTTTTGTTTGATCCTTTCCTTTTGAGAATTCTTCTCTTAGGTTCATCTTCATCATCACTACCACCTTTAAAAGGGCACTTTGTTGCATAATGTCCTATTTTAATGCATTTCAAGGAAATGAGAGGTAACTTACCTTGGATTTTAGATCATTTATTCAAATTGTTAACAACTTGTGCCATTTCAATATCAAAATCACCATTGTTGCAATCACGATCCTTTTCCTTTCTTGATTTCTTGGATTCCTTGAATGCAACTTCCTTATGACTTGAAGTTCTTGACCTCATCTCGTATGTTGTGGGAATTCCATGAAGTTCATTGATTGATAGATGGAACACGTATTTTAGTTCTTATATGGCACAAACCTTGGCATCAAGATGATCTGGAATAGATCTGAATACCATTCAAATATCATATTTTCTTTGACATATTCACCTAGGAATTTGAGACAAATGACTACCTCGTCTACTCAGGGAAAATAAGTAGCAATATATTCTTGATCATTCATCTTGAAACTTAGTGCCTTATATAGGTTTGAATTTTTTCCTTCTTGAACTTGTCATATCCTTCATAAATATGCATGACTGTGTCCCACATATATCTAGCTATTTTAATACCCATAACATTGGTGAATTTTTAATCTGGCAGACCACTTGCTATAGAATTCAAAGCCTTTGCATTCATCGCATATTCTTTCTTCCCATTTGGATATGATGGAAGAATAAATATGATCTTGTACCCACTTATGACAAATTTCCAAACATCAACTCCAAGAGACATAAAGTAATTCCCCATTCTCACCTTCCATAAGTAAAAAAAAATCCATCAAATTAGGGTACTTTACCATCTCTACTAGCCACTATGATTCAAAAATCCTTCTTCCAATAATTAGGTTGATCTTGAAGAAGATGGTTTTGATACCAATTGTTGGAAATATTGAGAAGGGGGATGAATTAGCATTTCTTTCAATTGTTAAATTACGTCAGTTAAGAATTTATCACAATTTAAACATAGTGAGGAATCCAATCCTATTTCACAAAAATTTAGGCCCCAACATGTAAAATAAAATTTCCAACTTCTTCATGGATCCGACCTTGAATGAGGACTCCAATCCCCAATTATAAATTCAGGCTCCAACCTAGTTTCTCACAAGGATCCAACCCTGTATGAGGACTCTAATCCTCTATTATAAAATAAGGCTCCAACATTTAACTACTTCAAAGTGTCACCCAAAGAACTTCTCCAAAAAACTCAAGGCTGCTTCTAGAACTTACTTAAGGTTTTCTTCAAATCTATTCAAGAATGCTTCAAAGGTCTTCAAAGGTGCTCCAAATAGTTTGCTCCAAAAATTCCTTCAAAAGAGCTGCTCAAAATTCATCAATAGTCTACTCAAATTATGTCCAAAGGTCTTTCAATTCATCTTAAACAAATGGTCAACAAGGTTGCTCAAAACGCCTAATATAAAATGACTTTAAGCTCTACTCGAGACTACTTCAAACTTTGCTTGAAATATGGATTTAGAAGGAATCTCCAAAAATTGTTCTTAGTTTCTTCTTCAATTATGTCCTCAATACCATACAAATTGGTTTACATTAAGCTTGAGAATACTTAATAACAAGGTTGAAATTCCGAGTCTAGGAAGGTCAAGTTTTTTGTAATATAGGGCCTAATCAGTGGCATAGGACTGAGTCAAAAATATAGGACCAACTATGTCACTTTACAATGTTGAGGTATGTATTCCCACAAGGGCCAAGTTTTTCACTCCACATAGTCGATATTTATCTCTCCATAGGGAAAAGCTTGTCACTCCACAAAGCCAAGGTTTGTCTCTCCACAGGGCTAAAATTCTATCTTTTACAAGAGCTAGTTATGTCACAAAGAGACTGGGTTCTAATCTTCAACAAGAGATAAATTATGTGCCTCAAAAAGGGATGAATTTGGGACACCACAATTTCTCCAAAAATATCTCATAAACTGCTCAAAATTTCACCAAAAACCCTTAACCTAGAATAGAAATAATACTCAAAAAATTTCCTTCAAACTACTCCTAGGTTCATGAGATATGAACCTCTTCACTTTTTCCTTAGGTCCATATACTTCTTGTTCTTTGCTTAGTTGAGTTGAAGGTTGAATGGAGGAGAGAAGATTCTTATGTCTACTAGTCAACCACTCATGAAATGACAGATTTGTTGGGAGAAGGGTTGACTTGATCATAAGGAGGTTGACTCATCCTGAGAGGAAAATTTTGGATTTTCTTCTTGAAAAAACCATTTCTCTTTAATGAGGAGGAATTAGGAGGCATGAAAAATCATTTTAGAAAGGCATTAAAGTCCTTTACAAGGAAACCTTAATTTTCTTCTTCAGTTGGCCATTCCTTTAACATCAATAACAAATATTCTTCCAACATTTTCTCCAATTTCCCTTGATTATTTACATAAGAATTTTTAATTTTCCATTGAAAATCCTTTGATTCACTTCAATTGATATAATTCCATGGAGCAAATATTGACATTAAATTCCATATTCTAACCCCTAATTGTAATCTAAATTTAATTTAAAAGTAACCTTTCTCCATTACCATAGGAATTATAATACACATTTCTTTCTCAAAAAATTCATTCACATCTTATTTTGAATCCATTGCCATATTTGTTGTGCATAACGAGATATGATGTGAAAATATCGTTAACAATTTTATAATTGTTTAAGCAAACATAACATTGAAAATGACCTGCAAATACATATGTGCATATATTATCAAAGGTTTCAAGGGAATCCTTCTAGTATATGTTTTAATCCACCCAAACAACCTCACAATTAAAGGGATTCCAATGACTACTAAGGCTAGAATGTTTTTCCACCATGGTTAGTGTACTTTTATTGATCATGATGGCCCCAAACTTGAGGGGGGTGTAACTTAAACATGCTTAAGGGAAACTAAACTCATTTGAGGGGAATATTTCTACTCTCACTTTCCCAATGAGTATAATGGGCCTAACTAGTACATTTGCATTTTATTATTCCATGTAATATTTATGTTCCATTTCACTTGTTTTTATGTCCCACATGTAAGAATATATTTATGATCTTTTATAAGGATATGGGTTTGCTCCATCCTTCTATAATATACTTTCTTTCTCTTATAAAAGCATTATTGGCCATGAATGACAATTTCTCTATTTACAAAAATTAAAAGCAATTTAAATGGTCTTCAAATCATTTGAAAACATATCCATAACCTATCTTTCATACCTTAGAAATTATTTTTAATAATTACTTTTAATGTTAAATACTTATATAAACTATTTAACAAATTAGTAATTCTAAAGACATATTTCTATATAATTATAGAACATATTTTCTTGCCTTTTCAAATTTGAGAGCACATCTCCTCATGATACTATCTCCATATTTATATACCTTAAGTCTCATGATATAGAATTTTGATTTGTAAAGACCCAAGCCTTTATGGGATTTTAGGTCAAAACCTTTTATTTTTTGTTTTATGTTTGTGACTAGTATATTAGTTTTATAAATAAATATGTTTTATTTTGTTTTTCTTTTCGAGTTTAGAGGAATTGACAATTGGGTTGGTCTCAATGTGATACAAGATTGATTTCAATAATTACGACTATAATTTCTAAGTTCCTAAACATGACCCTTTAACAAGAACAAATGAATTAGGAGGATTTGAACCTTGAATATCCTTGTAAATATCACTTCATTTTCACGACCATTGCTAATTGAACTTCCCCCAAAAATATAAATAATAAGTTAATAGAAAATAAAATAATTAATTATTGATTATAGTAAAACTAAAAACATAAATCTAATTTAAATAATATATTTATATATATATATATATATATATATATTATATATATAGAGAGAGAGAGAGAGAGAGAGAGAGAGAGAGAGAGAGAGATATCATTATCAAATAAATAATAAAATCGAATAATTTAACTTAAATTAAAAAATATCAATACTTTTTGAAACTAAAAAAATTGGCATTACTTAGTATTAATAATGTTTATTGTAAATTAATTTTCGGTATTTATTTATTCATAGTAATTATTAAAGTTTAGACATTGCATAACAACCATCCACTCTGTCACGGCCCCATGTTGGTGGCACTGTTGTGGGAGTGCAACATTAGCAAGGTTCATCACAATGTTAAGAACAATTTACGATTACTTAACTTCCGAACTATGCCTACACTCATTGTTATATTTATTACACCTTCTTCATTATATTATTTAAGTGTTATGTGTGAAAACCATAACATAAACATCACAGTGTCATATCAATAGTAAACAAGTGCCAACAAATTTCAAGAAACTTTACTTGTATTATTTTCTGAAACTTTACATCAATGGGAGGTTGGACCAACACGGTCACAACACTCTATTCATAGCACAAAATTAATTTATCTACAACCACAACATGGGCGCTCACGAGTTTCCCATCACAGAAATACCCAAACAAAAGTTACCCAAACTTGCCTGCCCAGGTTGGGCGCATTGGCCCCTGCCCACTACTTGCCCATGCTGCCTTAAGAAAACTCATGCTTCTACAATATCACAATTCTCCCAACTTTGTGATATCATAAACTCACACTTCTTATTGTTTTATGATCTGCCTGGATGCCCTTTGGTCGAATGCCTCTCCAATATATACATGTTCAACCCTTATCATTTTCCATGAGACGACATGTTCTTTCAACATTTAAGTTGTGACTTATGTTTTCATGGGAGCCCCTACCATATGGGAATGCCCCTTGAGTCAACTTGCCTGTGGGCATGCAAGTGCCCCTTTTCTAGGCAAGTGTACCCCTACCTGACACTTTGCGTTGCCTTGTAACACACACTACGTTTGCTAGGTTGCTCACTTGTTCCTTACGTCATGTCGAATGTTGCGCCACTACGCCCCTACCCACTTGCCTCATATGTTGTAGCTCTTGAATGCCCGTTGACGTGGAAGCGTCTATGGGAGCAAGTTCATCAAGCCATGTAGACTCTCTGCCTAAATTGTGAGGGAGCCCTCCTCTATAGAGCACCCGTGTCACCACGCCCATCTCCTTTGTACGAATTGGGTGTGTTTCAGTCCCAACTCATCATGAAGTGTCATGGGAACTCGGTTAGGTGCTCGAATAACCTTGGGGTGAAGATGCCAACTCGGGGTATTAACATCCTCCCTCACCTCGATTCATTGTTGACCTTGAAAATCCTACTGATTGAGCTAACTATGCATCAAACTCAACAATCTCCTTCTTCCATATCCAAAATGAATCTTTTGTTTCCCAACCACTTTCCTCTAGTTCATTCCTCAATCTCACAAAGTACTCGCTCTTCATGTCGCTCCCAACTCTAGTAGTTTTGAGGTACAAAATCTTGTCCAAAACTAAGTCTAGTAAGTCTATGATCAAGGCTGGTCCTCTCGGTGACATTGCTCTCTCAGGATGATGTGCATCAAGTCTGCCCTTTTTTAGTTGATTCATATGGAACACAAGATGTTTGGAATGCATACGGTTTGGCATAACAAGCTCATAAGAAACCTCTCCAATCCTTCACTTCACTCTAAATGGTCCTTCCTATTTCCTTATCAAAGACTTCCTTGTCCCCTTTGGTGGTGAAAATTAGTATCTTGACATCTTCATAAACTAAAAAAACATATCTCCAACTTCAAAGTGTGTGTCCCTTTAATCCTTATCTGCCCATCTGTTATTTTTATTTGCTACATTTATCAATTGGACTCATGCTAACTCCAAGGACTCCTCTCATGTTGTCAATAACCTCTTCACATGTGGACTCTTCACGTATCCCCTTGGTAACACAGCGTGTGTTGCGATTGGGATCTGCCCATTGACCAACTCAAATGGACTATACCTTGTTGGTGAAATTTTTTGCAAATTATAGCTGAACTATGCTATTCCCAACAACTCAAGCCAATTCTTCTGATCATCCCTCACATAATGTCTCAAGTAGTCACCCAATAATGATTTAATGTGTTCAGTATGCCCATCTGTCTAGAGATGGTAATGTGAAGTATGAAACAACTTTGTCCTGACCAACTTGAACAATGTGGTTCAAAAATTTCCTGTGAGCCTTGGATCTCTGTAAGACACAATACTCAACCATGCTCCCTAATAATTCACAACATCCTTGGAGAATAACTTAGTTGTCCTATCTTCCCCACATGGAATCTTCGTCGGAATGAAGACAACATACTTGGAAAAATGATCAACAATGACCATGATCCCATTATACCCTTGTACTTGTGGTAATTGAGTGATGAAGTCCATCGAAACAATCATCCAATGTCTCTATGGAATTGGTAAAGGTTCCAACAACCCTCCCTGTCTCCTAGTGTTTGATTTGTCCTGCTAACAAATGACGCAAGTTTGCACATACTCTTTTACATCCTCTCTCATGTTCTCCCAAAAGTACTCTCTCTCCAATAATGCCAAAGCATGATGTTGCCCTAGGTGGAAACTAAGGATAACCGTGGCACTCCTTCAAGAGGTGCCTTCTAAGTCTAGATGACTTTGAAACGCACAGATGATCACCATTAAACAAGAGTTCATCTCACATGAAAAACTTCCTCGTATTTCCTTCCTTCACCTGATTCATAATTCTTTTCGCTTGAGTATTGGTATCTATACTTGCACGAACTCTACTTTGCAACTCCTCACTCATACAAAATTGACTCTCACTCAGTTCAACACGATATTCTTCCTCCTCAATTGGAGCCAAATGTGTCTTCCTACTGAGGGAATCTACGACAAAATTGAGTCTACCTGGCCTATACTTAATATTCATGCCAAATTATGCAAAGAAGTCTTGCCAACAAGTTTGCTTCATTGAAAACTTCGGTTGGGATGCAAAGTAACTCATTGCAATGTTGTCAGTCTTGACAAAAGATAGATTCCTAATCAAGTATATCGCCATACCTGCAAAAAATGGATGATCAAATGCATCTCCTTCTCATGAACCATATACCGTTTCTCTCTATATTGCAACTCCCTACTCTCATATGCCACTATATTTCCATCTTGCATGAGCACTCCTCAAATCACAAAATTAGAAGCATCTGTGTGCACCTCAAATGGTCGACTAAAGTCAGGCAACTTAAGTATCGATGTTGTAACCATACTCTTCTTCAAGCATTCAAATGCTTCACAATATATCTCGATCTAATTCCATCACTTGTCCTTCTTCTACAAGTTTGTCAATGGCACAATTACCTTGGAATAGACCTCTACAAACTTCCATTGGTAGTTTTCCATCCCTAAGAAAAATATCATCTCATGGAAATTCTTCGGTTCCTCTCAATATTCTATCATATGAACCTTACTAGGATCCATCCGTATGTATCCTAGACCTATAAAGTGTCCAAGGAATGGAATCTTAGATTGAGAAAACATGCACTTCAACTTCTTCAAGAACAACTGATTATTCCTTAGTGCCTCAAAGACTAATTCAAAATGCCTCTTATGATCCTCCATGTTATCGCTATGTAAACTATGATATAATCCAAGTAAACCACTATGAACAATTCCAAGTATGGATGCAAGATATCATTCATAAAATTATAGAATGTTGCATAACCCAAACAACATGATAAGGAACTCAAAGCTTCCATACCTCGTTACTATCATTGTTTTCTTCTCATCACCCTTTGCTATTAGCACTTGATCATACACATGCATCTAATCAAGATTTGAAAACACTTATGGCCTTGCATCCTTGTCGAAGAAATCTACTACATGTGGAAGTGGATATATGTTCCTTATCATTTGCTTGTTCAACACACAATAATCACGACACACCCACAACTCACTAATGTATTTCTTCTTTTGGAATAATACTGGAGCACTATATGGGGACCATGAAAGATGTGTGAAGCCTCCTTCCATTAACTCCTTTAGTTGGCTTTTCAACTCCTCTAACTTTAGCCCATACAAGAAACAAGTAGCTTTCCTTGGTGACTGCTTCCCCGACTCTAGCTTAATGTGATAGTCCACTGCACATCTTGGTGGAAGTACATTCAACAACTTATCAGGCATGAAATTTTTATGCTTATCTAATACATCAGAAATATCATTTGGAATAGGCGTCCCCATTCCATCCTCTTCCCCAATATTTCTAATGATGGTCGTATATGTATACACATCCAATATCCACATCACCCTACTCATATTTAGTGCAGGAACATGTTGCATGTCTACCTCCCTTTCTTGTTGATAGGTAGGAAAATTCCACAATCGTGAGTCACCAATCAACATAATATCATCACAGAAAGGTATCACAACAATTTTTTTACACGTCAAAAAGTATTTCCCCAATATCATGTAAAAGTCATTCATGTCCATCACTGTTAAGTCTAAACAACCCTACCAATCTACAATTTGAACCAACACATCACTTGCCAATCCCGACACTCTAGCCTTTGAGTTCACGACCTTGACATCCACTCCCTTGGGGGTGATTTGTAGCCCAAATTCCTTTTCCAGACCCATCTTCATAAAATTGTGCGTGGCCTTTGTGTCTATGAATGCTTGGATGACCCTACCATGAATCTCCAAGTCAACAAAACCTAAATTGTGCAACCAATCCCTCCTGCCATTAAGAACATTGGTCTTCATACATACCTAGTTTACATCGTACTTCATCGCACTGGCTCTAATACCATATGTCTGACACTATCAAGGTTCATCACTATGTTAAGAATAATTTACGATTACTTAACTTTTGTTCTATGCCTACACTCATTGTTATCTTAATTATATCTTCTTCATTATATTCTTTAAGTGTTATGTGTGGAACCCATAACATAAACATCACAGTGCGATATCAATAGTAAACAAGTGCCACTAGATTTCAAAAAAATTAACTTGTATTATTTTTTGAAATTTTACATCAATGGAAGGTTGGCCCAACATGGTCGTACCACTCCATTCATAGTACAAAAACTAAGTTCTTTACAGTCGCAGCATGGGTGCTCACTAGGTGCCCAACATAGAAATAATGAAACATAAGTTACCCACACTTGCCCACGTAGGGTAGGCGCATTAGCCCTTGCTTGTGGTGCCTCAGAATTGCAATATCGTACACTCACCCAACTTTGCGATATCACAAACTTCACACTTCTTGTTGTTTTTTTATCTACCTTGATTCCTTTTTGGTTGAGTGTTTCTCTCCAATATATACACGTTTGACCCTTATCATTGTCCATAAGCCAACATGTCATTTCAACATTAGAGTCAACTTTATGCTTTCATTGGCACCCCTACAATATGGGCATGCTCCTTAGGTCGACCTGCCTATGGGTGTGTGGACGCCCCTGCCCAAAATTTTTCCTTGCCTTGTTGCACATGCTACGTCCACTAAGTTTATCACTTGTTCCTCACGTCATGTCGCACGCTGCCCCGTCGCACCCCCACTCGCTTGCCTCATCCATCATGATGCCCAGGAGCTCCTTGTTGTGGGTGTGCCCATGTGCATGGGTCCACAAAGTCGTGCACACTCTTCGCCCGAGTTGTGTCGGTGCTTTCCGCTATAGAGCGCCCGCACCCTTGTGCCAATCACCCTTATGCAACTTGGGTGCATTACTGTCCCAACTGATCATGAAGTGTCATGGGCACTCAATTGGTTGCTCAACTCACCTCGGGGTGACGATACCAACTCAGGGTCTTGACACAGTCGATGAAATATAAACTTGAGGTTCCTATCAACTTATCATTAATTAACTTTCTTTATAAAGCATTTGGTAGTGTTCAACACCCTTGAAAGCTAATATTATCATATAATATGTCATCGACTTTGTCGGATAATCGAACTTCTTGATTTACAAACATTGAAATTATGTTCCAAAGCTTGTTGATGCTTTTAATTTCTTTTTTAAAGTCACAACATTCTATTAACTGCATAAGTAAGTATTTATAAGGCTATTGTTTAAAACTTTGTTTGTCTCACCTAGATCGGGCTTGTTGACCATTGCCATCATTCCAAAATAAACAATGCAAAAATGACATAGGCTAACAGACCATAACCTCAAAGGAAAGATGTGCCAAAAGACTAAAAAAATGAACAAAACACCAAAACACATACCCAATCATCAAAGTTGATAGAAGTTGGGTTGTATGGACCCATCCAAGGTGGAGAAGAAGGGTGGAATGGGCAGGGAATGTGTTGCTCTAGGTGAGCTAACCAAGCCTCCGACTGCTTCAGCTTATCTAGAATGCTCATGTGCTCATGCTAGACCACCACCACCTGCTCCTGAAGTTGACATTGGAAAAATTGGAGTTGCACCACAGTTGCCATGACCACATCATTCTCCTCTCGACGAGTTTTCTCGTAAGCTTCCAACTGCATTTTCACTAACTGTCGCAGTTGTCCTTTGGTGCCATGAGAGGGGTTGTTCCTCTTCCTTTGCATTGGCTGACGTTCACATTGAGGTACATGCAAGCTCCCTGTTGCATCTGAGCTTGTCCCTACCTTCTTCCTCTTCTAGTATCAACGTCGAGGTTTGGGTTCCACAATAGGGCCACTTCCATTTCCAACTATGTGGGAGCTACGTCTCGGTGCCATGAGCACACTACAACACAATACTCCTCTGACTCCTTGGTCACTTTCAATTTTTTCCTAAGCTAGTAGCACCACTGTCACACCCACGAGGGTCACCAAGTCGACACACATTCGCAGCCTTCTGAGCCTGATGACTTGTACCTTCAGCACCCCTTCGCAGTATGTACTAGTCACCTTGCCCTAGTTTGACTCCCATAGTGAACACCACTCCTATTTAAGGTGCTCAAAGGTAGTAGCCCACCAAAGACTGTCCACTTCTGCACCCTTAAACCAAGGAGCCACATAATAACACGGGCCTGAATCAATGCGAGGTAATTGGGGTAAAAACTTCCGCAATTCCCCTCTGAAATTATACTGAGCTCCTCCAACACATCCAAGAATGGACCTGGCAATGAAACGTGCAATAAAACGCAATTCAGTCAAGCCATCAAAGGAAGGCCACCGATGGGTTGGTCATTGAAAGCTCGTCTGATTAGGAGGGCAGCATAGAGAAAACTAGAAGGTATACAAGAATAGAGGATTGATGCCTGCCTTCTACAACTAGATGCCACCTTCGTCATAATCCATAGAGTAGTGGGTCGCATTATCCCCCCTCCAATACTCATCAATAAGGCACCACTCTAAGTCGCACACCCCAAATTGCCATCGCTAGAGTATTATTACAATGCCCATAAAATTTTGTAGAATACCCATTTCCCATCAACCTCTAGTTAAATGCACATAGGCACTACTAGTTAGGTTCAGCTGGATATGCTATGATGTACCCTGCCACGCATCCCTCTTGCATGTCATGCGCTTGGAAAGTTTAGAAAAAAACTCACAACAACCTCCAATGTCCTCGGTTTAGCCACCCAATCAAAATTTCAATTACAAAATTTTCAAGTACAAAAACTAAAATTATATTCAAAGCTCATTAAATAAAATCATATAATATGTCATCGACTTGGTCGTATAATCCAATTCAATTTACAAACACTAAAACTATATTCCAAAACTTGTTTATAACTTTTGCAATATTTTCATTTAGATAAAATTATATTCAAAGCTAATGAAATAAAATCATATAATATGTCATGGAGTACGATAATCTCATTCCTTCATTTACAAAATCTAAAATTATATTAAAGCTTTTTTCTAATATTTAATGTTTGTTTTTCACATTACAAGAATCACGGATGTAAAAAAAAAGAAGCTGATTTAAAGGTTTTTGGATAATATTTTCGATTACAAAAGTCAAAATTATATTCAAAGCTTTGTATATCATATGATGTTATGCGAATAAAAGAGATTTAATAATAAATGTGTCGTATACTTCGATATATGCTATTAATTTTTATGAACGAGATCTGAATTATAATTATTTTTTTTAATATATTTGCATTTTGAGATAATAAACATCTCACTGCAGAGTATTAAAGTGGATTGTGGATTGCGTATTACATGTGAGAGTGAACTGCATATTGCTCACTTATATTTTAGTGAAATATAACTATCAAAGTAATTCCAGAATTGCTAAAATTGATGGGATTCAATGCATGCAGAGCATTTAATATCTTAAAGTCAAATACTACTTCTTCATTGTTATCTATAGTGTAATAGATTTTGGAAAGTAATTTTTATTCAAAATTTTAGAATGGATGATCTAATCAATTGGAATGAACAACAAAAATTATTTTACAGTGTTTGAATTATGTTTTTGAAGGTGAAAATGAATTCATGACTATCAAAAATCTCTAAAATACTTAAAATCTTAAACTTTGACAACTATAAAATAAATTTACAAAAATCTCTACTAAATTTGATCAAAATATTACTGAATTTTTCATAAATTCAGGAGAAAAAAAAAAACCCTTAAGCTGAGGAAAATTCCAAAGTTCTATTAACTCTATATGATCAGTCAAACGCATTGCCGCTGAAAAGTTTGAAGCGTTTAGCATCGATGGCTATCTGCCGGACTGAGGATATGGCACCGATAATTCCAACACCTGTGAATACCACCATAATGATGTTGTTGATCCAGTAAGTGGCAGAATTACTAGGTGGCTTAAAACTGATGTTGTATAGTAGCATGGGAAGTATGAAGTCCAAAGGTATAAAACCAATGGCCCCAGCCAGTGCACTAATGTCTCCAAAGAAAGGCAGCATGGCTGCAATGAATGCAGAAACTATTATGTACAGAGACCGCAGCACCAGCCTGGGAAGCAAGTTCCTCATTGCAAATATGCTCTGTTTGACATCTGCTGATTTCTTCTCCATTATTTCATATGCCACTTGGGAATACACCTTCAACCAAACAACACATATTTTTTATAAGTGCCACTTCATTTTAGTGACAAGAAAATGTGAAAAAATTTGAAGGAAATGCTATTGCAAAAAGTATGAAGCATATTGAGAGGGTCAAGAGCCACTTGGGAATAAACCTTCAATCAAACATTATATTTCAAATGATGCACTCCATTTTACCAACAGTAAAAATGCAGAGATTTAAAAGTAGTGCATTACCAATGCTATTGCAAGTAACTGTAAAAGTACGAAGACTACTGATAGAGCCAAGAGCCAAGTGGGCACGAGAGTTGGGCCTTCATTTGGCATGAAACTTTTCAATATGTTAGACTGAGCATTGTTGCCAAACGCCCAATACCCTGTCACTGCCACACTGTAAAATGTCACAGAAATTACTCCGTAGCACATGCATAATCCCTTGAACATCTTTCCTGTTGCAGGAGGAGCGATCGTGGCCTGCATTTTTGTATACCGTTATACCCTTAAAGTTCATATTTTACAAGGAAAGATTCATCTTGGTATTGAAATAAAGTTTCCCTGATAATTTATCACCTGTATCTCTGGAAGAATACCGTTGCCAAATATAGTTCCCAGAAGAGACATAGAGCTGAAGGCATTGAATACCCTAGTGAGGTTTGAACCTTTGAATGAATAATCCTTACTTGGGGCTTCACTAGACCTGCCTGCGATAAGAGGCAGATAAAGTTTATATTGCTCAACTATGTCAAACCATTTTAACAAAAGAGGAAACCCACTCCTGCGATGAAAGGGTAAAGGTGCAAAGCTCCATTTTTATTTTGCATTTTCAATCTATTTTGCATGTAATTATGAGTGATATCTTATTTAATGTTATTGTGAATTGATATTATGTTATTTATATTTCTGAAAATAATTAAAATATTTTAATTTATAATCTCATAAATTTTAAAATTAATAATTAAATTTTTGACAAACATTTAAAACAATTTACTCACATTAATGATATAATTCTCATAAAAATTCAAGAATTTTTTTTTACAACGGAATTTTGGAAATTGCCATAATTATTTTTATCGATTTCAAAATAAAATATTGTCAGGAAATATCGTACTCATCCCAAAGTTATTTCTTAATCATATTATACATTTTATATCATATAAAATAGGTATAAATTTCTTACGTTACAAATTATTGTTTATAAATTGGTGTGTAATATGAATAGTTAAAACTATCTTGAAATGTAATTAAATCTTTTAACAATGACATGTATATATTATATATAGGTGAAAATAAACTAATTTTTATATAATTTATTTATTGGTTAATATTTGAATTAAATTAAATTAGCATATTGAATAAATTCAAAATTAAAATTAATTAAATTCAAATTATATGTATATATCTATTGTTTTAATTTTAAATCTGTATCTATATTGTATTTTTTATTATTTTAAATCTATATTCATAACCTGATAAAGTTTGAGTTTCTCTAAATCAAAAAGTAAACATCCACAACATTATAGATGTTATAGATGTGAGTGTTCCAGTAAACATCCACAACATTATAGATTGTGATGAACATGTTATGCGAATCGATATTATGGTTATCAGATACCATTAGGGAATAAGGAACTGTAGATGGAACATATGCTTTCTTTTCTAATGTTATGCATGACTAGATGTATATATTTTGCCTTAATCATACTCATTTACCTTGTAATCTTTTTTGATTAAAATAAGAACTTAGTTGTTATGCACCAAACTAGAGGTAAAACAAATATAGACCATTTTCAATAATTTTTTTGATTTAAATTAATTTAAAAAAAGTTAGATATAAAATGTAATTGTGTAAGGGAAAATTCCAAAAGACATAGTTCCTCTATACCCTAGGATTTTGAAAACCAGACTATCCATGAAGATTTTGCTTTCTCCTAGTGCTTCTTGAGAATTTTAGATAAAAATATATATGTACAATGCCTCAAATTCTTATTAAGAGTGATCATGGTGATTTTTTTTTTTTTTGCATGTATGTTTTCATCCATAGGATATGATGATCAACTCTTTAATTAGAAACTTAACTATAGTACTTGGAACTAACAACAAATTTGTCCACACATGATCAAATCAATGTACATTTACATGTTTTTGTTTGTTTAGATTGGATTTCAATCTTGGAGAGAAAGTATATAGGATTTTTTTGGGGGAGAAAGACAATGTTGTAGCTCCAAGGAAAACCTCATTTATAGTGAAAATTTTGACTAAAACAATTGCACACACAGATCGACTGTAATTTTTCATTGTTTAAATAATATTTTTAAATGTAAAAAATGTGTTCAATGTCTTCAAAAATGACTTGATAACTTGGATTGTGTAAATTATATGGCTTAAAATTGCAATCCTAACGCATATTTTCTTGTTTTAAAACAAAATTGACCAAAAAATATTCTTAAAAAAGAGCCACAATGAGACTACTTAAAATGTTTTAGCCATATTTTTTTTTCAATTGCTTTATGTAATGAATATATAGTTTTCTTTAATCATATATAATATATACACATTTAAATATTTTATCTATGAAATATTTTTTTCACATTAAAATGAATTTATTGTTATGAATATAATTTTGAATCCATTTCAATATTAATTAACCCTCCATATTTAAATATTTTATTTATTAGTCACATTGAATATTTTATTATTAATGATATATTTTCAAATGTTGCATTTTAATTTTACATTAATAATTGAATAAAATACATATCTCCTCCAACAATTTTACTTTTAATTATGCCTCTTACAACATTGAAATAATTTATTATGTTCAACATTAAAATAATTAGTCATTTACGCTCCCTCCATATACATATGCATGACGTTGAGATTGAAATAAATTATTTGGCATTCATATTTAAAAACAATATTTGAGTCATATACTAAAATATTTTTAAAAAACTTTTTAAGTGAGGTACTGAAATATTTTTATAAAGTATAAGGATTATACGATTTGTTGTACTCAAAAGTATAACATTTTTATTATTATTTTTGGTTATCTCTATAAAATTGGTTTAAGGTTATGATACTTCATATGCACATTGAAATATTTTATTTATGGTTGACAATAAGAGCATAACATGTACATTTAATTTTTTTTAATAGCCCATATTTTTTTATTGACAGTGAAAAAAAATTGCACACAACAGATTAATCCTTCTAAAAACCTAATATATCTACAATATGTTCTTCTCTCTCTTCCTCTCTCTCTCTCTCTCTTTCTCTTCTCTCTCTCTCTAATATATATTATATATTTATATTAAATTATATATATAATATATATATATATATAATAATATACCACACACACCATGTGTAATTTTACATTATTTTACCTTATATTTTGAATGAAAAAATGGATTCAATGTCTTCAAAATTATAGTGAAAAAATGACTTAAAAAATTGCACATAAAGATTTAATCCCTCTAAACCTAATATATTTGTAACAAGATAGATATATATTATATAATATATATATATATATATATATACACACACACACACACACCCACCACATGTAATTTTTTAATGCCTTCAAATTTTTTTTAATGTCTTCAAAATGTTAAATCTCTCTCCTCTTCATTGCTACCATATATATGAATAGGATGTGAATGATTGTTGATGTCTATGGGAACCCAATAAATATAAAATATAAAATCACTCAAAATAACTCCTCCATCTTCATCTTGCTAATGAAATTTATTTGAAGTAAATAGTTTCAAATTTATTATTCATTTTCTTAAATTCTCATTTTAATATAACTTTTTTTGTTTCAATCTTGAAAGGTGGATGACATTCCTTGTTTTCATAATACACGTATTTTAATTATATCTAGTTATTTTTTTTTTTAATTATATCTAGTTATTTTTTTTTAAATAAGATGTCTTCATACATCCATTCAATTGTGTTCCAACTGATTTTTTTCAAACGACCAACACCTTACTATTCCAAGAATAACTACTTTATCAATTCCTAGTAGAAGCATAATCGATAAAATTTAAACAATTTTAACCAAATTTGATTTTTAATAGGGTGTCTTCCAGCAAACGTCTTCTAGTAGATCTTTTTAAACTTGCAGTACCTTGGTATTCAAATAGTAATAACTACTTTACCATTTATTCCTAGAGCTTTTCAAACTTCTAGTACCTTGGTCTTCAAATAGTAACAACTACTTTATCATTTCTTCTTAGAAACTTAATTTACATAGAATGTTCATTGAAGATAATGGGTAAGTCAAATAATAAACGATGGAATTTGGGTTGTATTGATTTTGGAAATTAAGGGATTACCCTTTTGGAATAGATATTTTTAACTTTTTCACAGATGTTGACTTAACCATGGGTGGAAGATGAAAATCAAGAATCAAACATCAATTATTTTAATGAGATTGAAAATTCAAAAAATCTATTATCTAAATAATATTTGAAAATAAGTATATATCATAAAATTAACAATTATATATACAAAAAATCCATTAAAACACAAAGTTACCCATACCATTGTACATTTATTATTGACTTATTAATTAAAATTTCAATACTTTGTGAACAACTCTGTACCACTATTCTTAATCTTGACTTCTTAATTCAAAATTCTAGAACTTTGTGAACAACCCTCGTATATGATTATGACTAAATAGATGCAAACTTGGAATATGGAATGAGCACTATTCAATATTTAAATAGACATGAAAATAAGAGAATAAAATTTTTAAATAAAAATGAATTATTATTTTATGACCATTTGTTCCAAAAAAATGAGGGTCATTTTCTCAAAATTAATCCCAATACCATGAAATAAGGGCAAATGAAAGAAAAAAAATATTTTTTACACCAAATGGGAGGGCGAAATAACTAAGTAAATATGTGTCCTTGAAAATTAGGGTGAATGGAGGTTGTAACACCTAAAAGGGCTAAATTTACTTGTTTTATCCTCTCCCTTAAAATAAGGTGGGATAACCTCCATACCTAATTTTTTTATAAAAACAAATTGAGGCAATTTGTAACAATGTACTATGATACAAAATATTGACCCAATAAAAATTTAAAACCCCTTAATTTCGCCCAAGGGAAAAAATTCTCCCCTAAAATTTTCCATGCTCGCAACATGAAAAATAATTAGATTAGAGTCTTACAAATCAGTAGATCCTATAGCTGAAAATAAAATATTTTGATGTGTTGGGCATGTTTGCAACACTTCCAGAGCTGACATTGCAGAAGGAGACATAGCCAGATCTTTAATATTGTTATAGTTCTGTGCAACTCTAGCATTTGGATTGAAAGCTTATTTCCGAAGCACACCTTTAGGAGGTATTCGAGTCATAATGCCAGGTTTTAGTTTATCAATATGTAATGGTTCAGAAGGAGGAAGAGGAATTGAACCAGAAGTTTGACCAAATGAGCTAGCCTCATTTTCATTTTTCACATGACCCTTTGATCCGTAATATTTTGATCTCATAGCTACCATAACTTGTTGCGAACACATCATCATGATGTCTTGCGATGTGGAAGAGGAAGGTGTGTTTTGAGAAACCATCTTGTTGTCTTGAGAAGGAAATGGATCCTTCAAGTTCGAGAGCCTTTAATGAATTTGAAAACCTCTACCCGATGTGGGCATTCCTTCGTATAATTATCCTCATTGCAAATAAGGTAAGGATAGTGAGGTTTACGTTTTTCGTCAGTAGATTCAGTTTTAGTGTCTTTCTCTTTTGAATAATCATTTTGTTTCGATTTACCTTTCCCCTTCTTTTTACCTCCGGTCGATTTGGATTTGTTGGCACATGATTCTATGACATTAATCTCGGAAATATTTTATGGAAAAGGGTTTTCAGATGGTGAATCGTGTATAGCCAAAGTTTGAGTATTCTTAGAATTTTTCTTTTGTCCCTTTAGACTGTTGGCGAACACAACCTATGATACCATTAGCACATTAGATCCTGTAGGAGAAGTAACTATTGCATCACTTGTAGGGCACGGTATGTTTGGGATTTTCTCATACAAGGTGCCAGCTTGGGTGTAGGCTAAGTCTAAATAATCAACATGAGAAATTACCTACTCTTTCGTGATGAAACCTCCCTTAGCAACATCTTCTGTGATAACGGGAAGAAGTGACTTTGTACACCATTTAACTAAAATATGATCTGGAATAAAAAATTTGACTAATTGGCGTCTACATCTCCATTCAAGGATACGATAAAAAATGTGAGTTGATTTTCATTGTTTTGAAGAAGTCAATAGTTTGGTACCAGTATCATAATGGATCGGTAACTAAAAGTGGGATAAAAACGTTGTTTCCAGGGAGTTAAATTTATGGAAATAGGTGCAAGGTAGGTCAATGTACCATTTAGCTGTCAAATCGATTAAATATCATTGGAAAAGGCAAAGATGGATAGAATCATCAATTAAATAATTTGATGCACACCAAAGATGATATGTCATCACATGGTTAGATGGATATTCCCTAGATTTTCCTTCAAATTTGGGTATGTCACTCGATAACTTGGTAGGAATCATCAGCCAATAAGGATAATAATAAATAGACTCATTCATCAACCAAGATAAATTGGGTAAATATAAGGTTGCAATAAATGGTAACTGTCGGTTAAGGTCTTGCGGTAAAGTTGATAATCTTGTCAGCTGAGACCAAACCCTGGAGGAGGATACCCAGGATATCCTAGAATAGCCTGCGTAGTTGGAATTAGAATTCCACCAGGGTAACCAGGGTGAACCATACCAGGTCGAAGTTGAACAGGGACTTGATAAGTATGACGAGGTTAGTTTGACTCTCAAAAGGTTGAGCTTGAACCATTTGACCTTAATAATATTTCTCTTGTATAGGTTGAGCTTGCAAAGGTTGGCCTTGAACAAATTGAATTTGAACAGGTTGAATTTGAATAAACTGAACTTGAAAAGGTGCTTTTTGGAAAGTTGACCTTGGAAAGGTGGACTTTGGAAAACTTGTCCTTGAAAAGGTGGAACTTGATAAGCTTGAACTTGAAAAGGTGGGATTTTGAAAGATTGCCCTTGAAAAAATCGGACTTTGGAAAGCTTGACCTTGAAAAGGTGTTTGCATTGTTCCTACAATAGGTTGCCTGATAGGAACTTATGGTATAGACTAGATCATAGAGCTAGTTTGATAAGAGAAAACTTGAGGGATTTCCAGAGTAGTTTAAGGAACAAATATTTGAGGACTAAGTGGAACGTTCGTTTGTGATACTCCTGGAATAGGTGTCTAAGGAGAACTTGGAACCGACTACGAGATAAGTGTTTGAACAGGTGTTTGTGGTCAAACCTAAATAGGCCATTGAATCGGTTGCTTAACAGGTGTTTGTAGAATTCCTTGGACAGATTGTTGGAAAAATGTTTAAGGAATCCTTTGAACAAGTTGCTGGATAGGTACGACAATACTTAGAACAAGTATTTAAGGAATAGTTTTTCCAGTCGGTTTAACATGTTGATAAAGTGGCACCATTGGAGAAACTGGACCATAATGTTGAGTAAATGTAGGGTTCCAAATAGTATTCATCCCAATATAAGGAGTACCAAGTAAAGGTTGATTTACAACAAATTGATCTAGATCGGGTTATGGTATTTGACCATAAGTTCCAGTAAAAGGTTGACCCCCAACAATAGGTTTGTCCTCTAGGTGGAGGATAGGGTGGTTACCCCCCATGCTAGTTATAAATACCAGTTTGAGTTACTTCAGGGTTACCAGAGTTACCAAATATCATATGAATTTTCTGGTCTATTGAAGTAAGTGCTTCAAATGCTCTGAACAATAGACATAGATAAGCCAGATGACCAAGTAGAAGGTTGAGGAGAAGAAGTAGCCCTTGAAAAGTCTCAGTAAGTGACTCGTATCTAGGAGGAACTGATGGACCACCATATAAAAGTGATTCCAGGGAGATGGTAAACATATATGAATCAATGGGTTGGTTCCCAATAGGAATTTCTAACACAGTTCTTTCTGGTGATTAAAAATGAATGCGTGGTGGTGACAAATTCTGGCTTAAAAAATTCAAAGTGACAAAATACCAAGGGTTAGGTCGGAAAGGAGAGAAAGGAACTCTTGGGTCAAAAGATTCACTACCGATAAATGGAGAATGAGGTGTTTTTGTCTCTTCATTTCCAATAATATCTTTAATGCTAATTAACCTAGGAGGTAATGCAATCATAATTATGAGCTTCCTTCAAGGTGAAGGTGGCTCAGGTGTAGGAGCTAAAGCAGCCGAAGTTGATTCAAGTTGAGAAAATTCATGCTTAGGTTCTTCTATATCTATTTCAGTTAGATCAGTATCTAAAGCTTCACTAGTATCAAATTTAGTGTGAACTACTTTGGCAATCTATGGGCAAGAGTGAACTCAGTCTGATTTTATTTCTTATGTTGGATTCACCTCGGTTTCTACTGTCTTAGATTGTAAAACTATTGATGTTTAAGGTTCTTATGAGGTTTTAGATTTGGTTCACTTTGACCTTTTAGTTTTTATCTTTTCTAATTGACTACGTGTGTATTTAGGTGGCTTACCTTGCATTCTACATGAATGCCTTGGTGATTCAGTTAGGATGAAAATTTATCACAAATCAAATAATATCCACAATCTAATATTAAAGTCTCTAAAAAGTAAAATCAAACAATTTAACACACGCTAAAAAAAAATCTAAGGTTTCAAGCCATGCAAACAAGCTTTTCACAACGAGCTCACTAATTGGTGATGAAATCCAATGTCACTGAGATCAAAGTGAAAAGTGGTTGTAAATAGAGCGAGTGGAACTAGTTACACTCACAACCTACTTAATGAAACAATCTAGTGCAAGTAACTTCGCTTATGCCATCTTAAGTGAAGATTACCCTCCAAAAATTCCAAGTGAGTCCAGGAAACATATGTCCTAGGTATAGCAAGACCTTCCCACTATCGTCAACTCAGGTAACAAAGGTTACCAACTACAACAATTCAATGAAGAGGAACAATCACGGATGAGATGTACATGCAAGGGCACAGTAACAAAGCTCAATCCCCTTCAAAACTCCTCAACATGGTTAATTGGAGGTTTACTTTCAAGTGACACCAAGTACCTTTCGACACCATTGTAATACGTGTAAATCACTATATCATAGCCAATGAGGTGAGTACGATCACTTCACTAGGTCTGATATGTTCTTGTGCTTGACTCCTTTGTAAGGGGAGCTTCCCAGAGCAAAATTGAAATAATTTGATTTATCTCCCTATCACAAGATTCTATTGTTTGTCTGCAACTTTGGAAAGTTTACTCACTTCCCTATTCCAAAGCCCTATAACCTAATCTACTGTAGGTAGAAAAGGTCCCTAAGAATAAAACTTTCTATATTGATTTTAATTAGCATTGATTTTAGGGGTTGTTATTTAGTCAGATTAATGGATGTGAAACTTGAAGAAATTATGACATGATGCAATCCTAATGGAATCGAAGATGAAAATATAATCTTTTTTTTTCAATGAAAAATATATCTAAAGTAAGGAGAGATTGTTTCACTTTTTCAATTGAAATACAAACAAAAACTCTAACCCCACTATATTCCTTTTCCTAAAATGCAACTATCCAATTTCGAATTACCCAACATTGAATAATAAATTCGAATTTTCATTTGCTCAAATAACAGAAAAATCAAGAAACTTCTCTTTTCATACAATCACTCATAAATTCAGAAAAATGCAACAAGAAACCAATAATCACAAAAAATGATTTTTCCTTGATTGAATGCAACAAATTCTCTTGCAGTAACAAATTCAGTTCATGAATACTTTAGCAAATAGAAATAAAAAAGACCTTTCATTTCATGACCATCATAAGAAGTATTTTCACAAACAAAACCTAATCTTATAATTCATTCACTTTGATATTCAAGATAAAATTTTGCAAAAGAGAAAATTGGACTTAAAACATGATCTAATCGATTGAAGAAAGATATACAGTCAACTCAATAAGACCAACAAATCTCTCTTTTGATAGTCTGACCATTCATGAGACAAGAACCAACCCTAATTTGCAAAGACAAGACCAATCACAAGAAAAATCCAAAATATCATTTAGTTAGACTGACAAGTACTCATAGGAGGTTCAAACAAGTGTAACACAATAAGAAAAACAAAAATTTGGAATTTGAAGAGGAAATAACTAAGTTTTTCAAAAATTTCAAGTATGCGTACAATCCCTGCAATAAACCAGTGCACATAAGTTGTGTTGTTGAAAAGTAAATGAACAGAAGTGCACACTATTCCTAAAGTATAAGTGTGCACAGTACGGAAATTAAGAAAAATAAAAAATAAATCAAATCTAGCCCAAAATCCAAATTTCTAAAATTTCCAAACAATCAAGGAAGGGTTGTGTGGTAGGTTGAAAAGATCAAACAAGGAAAAATAAAGGAGACTAAGACAGATCCCCAGTATGGTCACCAATTTGGTATAAGAACAAATATCTCTTGCAAACAAGAACGATATCGCTAGAGTTCAAAGAACCCTAGTAACAAACAAACAAAAACTGCTACCTTTCCCTAGACTATGATTGACTGAAAGCAAATACAATGATAGAGGTCTCTTACTAATTAAACATTGATGAAGTCCCTTTCAAATATTTCGTCCATTCTCTCCTCTTTAGAGTCCCTCTCGTCATTCCCCACAACTTCTCCATAACAACTTGAAAGAGATCTGCATAGACAAACATAGACAATAGATCAAAGCATCCAACATATAATAAAAGAGATAAATGGACTAATTAACTAATTAGATAGCATAAAATAATTAATATACAAACAAAATCCATGTTGGTGATCAAGGAATCCTACAAATTATATCAACAAAGATGTAACTAAGAAAGAACAATTTTTTTTATATTAATAAACTGGAGAAAATCCTTACAATTATATAGCCTTGATGTTACAAGTCCTTTCTACAATCTCCAACCCTCTCCCTTGCAAGAAAATCCTTCCAACCTAATCTGAACAAAATAAACCTACTTCTAACAGTCCTTCCCTAATCCTCGAACTTGTAGTAGCTTTATAGGCGAAGAATGGGAAGTTATGGATCTATTCTCTAAGGGATAATATCCACTATTAGTGGGATAGGGGTTCCACAAAGAAAGGGGAGTTTATCCATGATGGGAGGGACCGAACCTGAATAAGAACCCATTCAAAGTGTGTTGGTTTAGATAGATGCTACCAACAATTTTTCTATACTTTACTTTTTATTTTTTCATTCGTTGAGTCATGTTCGCAGTTCATATTCTAAGGCAGTGCATACTTATGTGAAAATTTTAGTGGTCTTATGTGCGTATGCATAGAAATTAGCTAGAAAACTACGAAGGTAGCTAAAATAGGGTTTTTCTACCATGGGGTCTAGGAATTCCACTTTCTTTGGGATGATTTAGATTCTAACTTTGTAGGCGAATGTTCTTGCGACACATTTGTGGATATCGAAATATGTAAACTAATGGTCATTTTCCTAATGTGATAGAATGATGTGTAATAATGTATTCATGCCATGTAAAAAGACTTCTGATAGGAAATAATTAGCAAACTTCTTCTTTGGAAAGATCTAGGTGCACTTTCGAATTCTGTGGAGAATTATTTTAGACAAGTACAAAAGTTTTTTTAGTTCATTTTGGATTAGATTGTGTGATAATATGGACATGAAGTTGAAAATGTATACAACATTCCATCCATACACAAATGGGAAAACAAAATTATTCAATAGTAATTTGGTGTAGATTTTGAGGGGTTACAACCATAAGCATCCAAAGAATTTGTTATGAAACCAGCTCACAAAAAGTTAGAAAAGATAGATAAACGCCTTCAAAATAAGCCTCTTCGAGGGGGAAATCTCCTTTACATTACACAAATGAACAATTATTGGTTGATACAAATGACAAGACCTCCTTCCTATATATAGGAGTCTAAGGGGTCATAATATAATCAGAGCCGACATAACAATAATAATGTAAGGGAACAATAATAACAATAGTGGGCTTCTATGGGGCACAATAATAACAATATGGGGACTACATGGGCACAACAATATAATAAGGGGGTTGTACTAATAACAGTAAGTGGTTACACTAGTAGTATATGGACCTAACATGCCACTCTCCTTCAAAAAGTGTTGTCCTCAACGCTTGAGTAGTTTTTGATGCTTCTGTATAAAATTCTTGTCCTCCCATGTGGAATCTTCAGTGGGTAAGTTCTTCCACTTGATGAGATAATTTAAAATTGATCGATTTCATAGTTGTCAAGTTCTTGTTTCTGTGACTTCTCCAGGTTAGAATATGATTTTTCCTTCCTCTTCAAGTTCTGGCAATATCATTTGAACTGGGATCTTCTGCAACTTTTGAATGAGTGGCCACACTTCTTCATCCTTCTTCCATTCATCCATTGCTTCATTTATCCAATCTGGTTGGATAATAGAATAACACAAAACAATGCTTCCACATCCTCATCCTTTCTTGAGAGTGTCCCTGCCACAACATTTTTCTTCCCTTTTTTGTAGATGATTTCAAAGTCATAACCCAACATCTTTCTGACCCATTTTTGTTGCTCTTCAGAGGATAATCTTTGTTCTAAAACGTATTTAAGACAATCATGATCCGTTTTTACCTTCAAGTGTTTTCCCATTAGGTAGGGTCGTCATTTCTTAAGTGCATGTAGTATTGCCAACATTTCCTTCTCATAAATACCTTTGTGTAAATACTTTCCATTGATTGGATGACTTTCGAAAGCAATGGGTCTTTCATCTTACATTAAAACAACACCAATTCCATTTCTTGAAACATCACATTCCACAATAAAGGATTTTATTAAGTCCGGTGTAGCTAAGACCGGTGCTTGGCACATTGATTTTTTAAGATGTTCGAAGACCTTTGTTTCTTCTGGAGTCCATGAAAATGCATCTTTCTTCAATAATGTTATTAGAAGTGCTGCTATTCTCCCATAATTTTGAACAAACTTGTGATAATACCCTGTCAACCCAAGAAATCCTTGCAGATGCTTTATAGATGTGGGGATTTTCCATTCCTTAATGGATTTAATTTTTCTAGGGTCTACCTTAACACCTTCATGAGATACAATATGACCTAGATATTCCACCTCTTGTACTACAAAGAAACATTTGGAGCTTTTTGCATATAATTGTTTCTCCTCCAATAGTTTGAGCACCATGTCAACATGTTGGACATGACCCTTCCAAGACATGTTATAGATTAGTATATCATCAAAAAATACTAACACAAATTTTCTAAGGAAGGGTTTGAAAATGGAATTCATCAAACCTATAAATGTAGAAGGTTTGTTAGTAAGGCCAGAAGGTAGGACTAAAAATTCATAATGACCCTCATGAGTTCTAAATGTTGTTTTTTGAATGTCTTCAGTCTTCATTCTGATTTGATGATATCCTAAATGATATCCAATTTGGTGAAGTAAATTGATCCATGAGCACATATTTCATTAAATATGGAAGTATTCAGTGGATCTAGAATTTAGAACTTTAACTAGATTAAGTTTTTTCAAAATGAGGAATTAGAAAGTCACTTAGTTCACTAATTTTAATGTAGATATTCACCGTTTTTGTGTAAAAATTATCATGATAAACTTTATAAAACAAATTTATATAAACTTGCTAAAGAAAATCTTTCACATTTTAATATTGGATTCCTTACATTATCTATTTTAATATTTTTATGGTTTATAGTAAAATATAAGTTTGTTAAGGTTATTTTATGAAAATAACTATGTTTATGTTACTATTATTAATCCATTTAATTATAATATGATATAGTAAATATCATGTATGTGTTAAGTCACAATTATTACTAAGGCAGTGTTGGCACATTTTAAAAGTCTATCACCTTTGCAACACTAGTTATATTATGGTTGAAGATTAAAAAACTCTCAAAGATCATTGAGTTTATACTCGTATTGGAATAAAATTTCAAAATATTTGTGACGCTACTAACATTTTTAATTGTTTAGCTAAACAAAATTATGATGATATTGAAAGACTTCTTTTAATGCTTTTTCAGCATAACAATAAAATTCGAAATAATTGTTAATAATATCTTTTTATATCCTTATTTACCATATTTGGTCTTAGTGGATGATAATTATCATTATCACCATCATAATTACATACTATTGTAGAAATTTTGCACCATTTTAGAGTTGAGGAGAAAAATAAATTTAGGATCAAATTAAATGTTGAATGTGAGTAGTAGCATAATTTATTTTTATTTATTAGTTGTATGCTTATGTTAATAAAGAAGTTGATTGAGGCTCTCTTTATGAATAATAGCCTAATATGCAAGATATGTATCAAGTATAAAGTTATTTAATGACAAATGAAATTTTTAGTAATGTGTCCAATATATACCATTATTTAGAACTTTAACTAGATTATATTTTTTCAAAATGAGGAATTAGAAAGTCACTTAGTTCACTAATTTTTATATAGATATTGACCATTTTTTGTGTTAAAATTATCATGATAAGCTTTATAAAACAAATTTATATAAACTTGAAAAAGAAAATATTTAACATATTAATCTTGGATTCCTTACATTATCTACTTTAATATTTTTATGGTTTATATTAAAAAGATAAGTTTGTTAAGGTTATTTTATGAAAATAATGATGTGTGTGTAACTATTATTAACCGACAATCCGATATAGTAAATATCATGTATATGTTAGGTTACGATTATTACTAAAACAATGTTGGCACAATTTAAAATATTGGAATTAAATTTCAAAATATTTGTGACACTACCAACCTTCTTGATTATTTACCTAAACAAAATTATGATGATCTTGAAACGCTTCTTTTAATGCTTTTTTAGCATAACAATAAATTCAAAATAACTTTTAGTAATATCTTTTTACATTCTTATATACCATATTTGGTCTTAGTGGATGATAATCATCATTATCACCATCATCATTACATACTATTGTAGGAAGTTTGCACTATTTTAGAGTTAACGAGAAAATATTTTTTAGGATCAAATTAAATGTTGAATATAATTTATTTTTATTTATTATTTGTACTTTTATGTAAAAAATGAAGTTGGTTAAGGCTTACTGAATGAATAATATACTAATATGCAAGCTATATATTAAGAATAAAGTTATCCAATGACAAATGATCATAGTAATGTGTCCAATATATACCATCATAGATCCATTTTAATTGCAGATGTAGGGATCAAATTTCTCCAAGTGCAAACACTTTTAGAGTGAAAGATAATGTGTTATTTTTAATTGTTGAAACTATAATTCTGAATGCTAAATAGAGTATATATAGAACAAATATATTTTACCAAAAGAAACTATACTATATATATATATATTTATATTATATATATATATATATAATTATATTTATATTATATATTATATATGAAGTAGAAGTTGATATTGACATAAATTAGTTAACCCAAATCTTCAAATAGTTACTTTTGACAAGTATAAGATTTAAAATTAATTCACACATTTTTTTTTACTTCTAACTACTTTACAAAATAATTTTTTTTTTATTTTTCTATTTAGAACATAATTTTTATTTTAAAGGGGCACAAATGAATAGACAAACTTACGCATCCCCCCATATTGGGATGTAAAATAAGCCTCTCGTCTCAATTACTAATCATTTTAATGATCAAAATCAATCATGAATTAGAATAGTAACAAAGTAGTAAAATTTGATTATTTTCAAATACAACAAGAAAGAGAGAAAAATGATTAAGATATTTATTACACATTTTCAGTTTTTATCCTTGTAATGTTTAAGGATACTATATTGAAAAGAACATATTAACATTCATTTATAACTTTAATTCCTTACATTATTTCTATTACCATTAACATTTATATTTATGTATTAAATTTGACTCGTGAATACTAGATTGTGTAAAAAAAATCTTACCTATAAGGTTATTTAACAATATATTAATATTGTTTGTATTACTATTATTGACCATTTTAAATTGACACTAACTACTTTTCCTAAGTTGAGTGCAAGTTAATTATACTAGTATAATGTTGGCACCACTTCAAAATCTATAAGAAGAAATATTTTATAATTCTAGTTGTGTTGTTCAATGATCAAAATATTTTTTTTATAGATTAAAGGGCAACAAAATAGGTAATTTGGTTTATATCAATTATAATAAGGAAAATTAAGGAAAACTCACCTCAAACATTATATCAAGCATCTAGCATTTATTCATTAAGTGTTTAAATGGTTTATATTAAATAGAATACTAATTAGGTACTCCACTGTTGTTTTAATATAACAAGTTTAGAAGATGTTTTTAGGTGCATTATTGAATTTAATTATGCATATTTGATATCGTGAGAAGTCATGTTGGTCAAATAAAGATTTGAAAACTGAAATATTTTATGGCATTGTCATGTAATTTGTATAACACATGATTACATTGAAATATTAAATAATATAAAACGCCTTCAAAAAAAATATGAAGAGAATATTTATACAACAAATATGGGAAAGTGTGTCTGAATGCATATTAATAGGTCCTCGAAAGAAAAATTACATTTATGTATCATATAAACCTACTCTCAAGATATTTTCTCAAGTAGATCAAGAATGGCTTCTACACCATATTTATTTATCTTGGTCTTCTTGCAATATTCTTTCTTTGGCATCCATGCCCACACTATGGTATTAATTGGAATAGAGCCAAGTTCTTTGTCATCAGGATTTGGTACCCAATATTGCTCTGAAAATTTTCCATTGTATTTCTCTGACATAGGCTTCCGCTAGTCAACGTTTACATGAAGATTCTCACTTTCATTATCCCTAAAGATATTTGAGATGGATTTTTCCATGCAAATAATCTCACCTGCATCCTCATTTCTTGATCTAACTAGCAACATCTTTCCTTTATCAACATCAATCATCGGATTGAATGTTGGCTTTGGATTGTTGCATTTGGGTCCAACATATATTGGTTCATCTATCGAATTATCAAAATCTCCATCCATAATACTTGGCATTACTTGGAGTGCATTACGATCAACATCAACAATGTGCCTTGTCTTGGGCCAGAAATCCTCAGAAGAGGAATCACTTCCATCTATTATTCTATGATCATTATAGATTCCATCTAACGTATCAAGAACTTTTCCCCAATACAATACTTTATTTTTCCATTCCTTTGTAACAATTGGTGAATCCTCATTCCCAATAGTGTCTTTCCACATTTTTATGTATAATGTTATCCCTTCCTTTAGTTCTTTTAAATAGACATCATTTTGTTTGGAAGCTAAGGAAGATGACTTCCCTATGGGAATTATAGGTCGACCTTCATCATCTATGTCTTCATGGGTGTGCCCCACAGGCAAGAACTCGAGCTCAAGCGTGATGAAGACACCAAGTGTAGTTAAAAGTGATAGAAACCTAAAAAGGTAGTGATTCTTATTATCACTTGGTGCATTGTCCAACTGTAACAACAAATGTGGAGTAAGAGGTGTAAAATCAACATTTTGACTTTTTGAAATTCCATGAGATATAAAATCATCCTTGTACCCTTGACATTTTGAGTAAATAGAGGTGTCAAGTAATGCATTTGTAAGTGGGTTTCTTGAAATTCCACTTTCATAAAGTAGATCATCATACATATCCATTTGTGGGTCTTCAAGGTCCCTTAAGCACTTTGCAAGGGATGTAACAGCAAATTATGATCCCATATGGACAAATGGTAAGGAGAAATTACCAAAACCTCCCATGTTATGCCCATGTGTAAGCATACCTATCAATGACAAACCCAAATTTGTTCCTACAACAGATTTTGATTTGACACATAGCCTTGGGATTGAAGTCTTTGTTTTTTCCATTTTATCATGGATAATGCTTAAATACTCCTTTGGAAACTGCTCTGACATAATTATATGGGCATAGTAGCAATATTTTCCACACATAACAATCTTGTTATGTTTCTTCAACCTACCTCGTGGCTTTTCTTCCAACTCTTTTGTAGTTGCTAACTTCATTTGTGCTTTCAACACAATACATTCACTGCATTTACCGAAGTTGGTGTTCTTTGAAAATGCCACATCTCGAAACTTAGTATTCCAAATTTTGCTCATTGTTGGTTGTGATATTGATGGGTAATTGAGATTTTGAGGAGCCTCATTGATCTCTTTTAACAAATAATTTTATGTGTAAGTCGAAGGAAGAAGTCTTAAAGGAGCAAATGTTCCATATTCTTCAACTTGACGTGTTTGGTTTGGTGAAAATTTTGAATTATCCATTACAATTTTGTGCAATATTTCTATGGCTGCCACTGTGTGAGCTCATGCTTTGCATGTGTTGGTGTTACCATGAATAGCTTTGATTTTTCCATGTTGGAAATAATGTTGGTGGTTATAGAATGTCCTTTGAGGAATTTTATGTATCTTGTACCATGCTTTCTTACAAATAATATTCTCATTAAATCTCACGTCCTTTACATTTCTAGCAATAGGTGGTAGGCCATGGCCATGTGACATGACTGTGTTTGGGTGAATTCAAGACAAATAATCTAATACCATTTGTATTTATTTGTCTCATACCCCTTCTAGCACCTACAATGGCCTTCCTATCCACATGTTCAAGACAATCTTTTCTACAACATACATCTGCTGCCAAAAGTCGAATTTCTTTCTCTTCATCTATTTTTGTTTGACATTTTGCAATTTTTTTTGTAGCCATAACTTGTTTAATCCTTTTATATGGCCTTGTTACATTCATATCAATTGAGTTTATATATTTTTCATTACAAAGGTATCCATCCAATTGTTTAAGGGATTTGTGTACTCTATAACATCCCATATCACCATTTCTTTGGGTGGTTCCTTGAACTTTTCCTTGACCCTTAAAATCACACCTTTGTTGTCCACCAACTTATTTATTGGCCATATAACCAAAAAATGTATATACTTATCACCAATTCTGCATATCTCACAATTTCCATCTATATCTTCTAGAAAAACACCAAAATCTATTTCACCTAGTGTTTCACCCTCAACAATGTCATCCTTGCGGGCATTAACTAGCATTCCTTTGGCAATGCACATGCTTGTTCCCATGCATTAATGTGTAAGAGAAACATTTGCACATATGAATTTAACCCTATCTTGGGGAATATTTATGGCATGATCATGACAATGAGGCTCCAAATCTGATTCTGGCCAAATTTCATAAGATTCTAATGCACCCTCAAGTGTATGCTCAAATCCTGTTGGATGTGGTAGAGGAGCATTATGTTTTAACACCTTTTCAATTTAAACCACTATGCATCCTCTCTTTACCATATTTCCATGCACTTTATGCCCAAGCTCTGTATTGAATATGGAGTCCTCGCCCACCTTCACTCCATGTTGCAGAAGATTTACCTTGTCTCCAATAGAAAATGTAGAAGAAACATTTGTACCTATAAACAAATGTAAATAATCTTAGTATTTACTCAAAAAAAAAATTATTATAGTATCAATAATATATAACACATGCTTCAATATTTTTATTTACCTGTGCGGTGTCTCAAATCCAAAATCTTCCATGGATGTATGTCCCCTTCATTAACATCATCATAAATCAAATGTGGTTGAATGACATCAATTATCAAAATTGCAACATAACTAGCACTAACCCTTTCTCCAACATAATAAGTTCCAGACTCTACAGATCCAACCCTTGCTGGCCCAATGACTTGATCATTAATAAGGAGATCAAAATAGTTCCCTTTTGCCAAAATTATATTTTCCATTGTAGCTTGCATCAATTCTGTAACAACAATTACATCGTAACTTGTAATAAAAAGAATGAACCATGTAAAGTGTGACTTTATATTTTCCCAAAAACATACAACTTACAAAAAAGTATAATGGATGCAAAAATAAAAATATTGTGGTAGTCATGTTGTATGTAATGAAACATTGCTTCCTCAAATGAAAGCTAACCTTCAACAAATCAAAGCTAACATTCAATATCATTCCTTCTACTACAAACATAAGCATATTGCTAGAAGCAACATTACATGGTCAAATAAATCTAGCACATGCTAGATTTGCTTCTAGCAAAAACACAAACATATTGCCAATAAAAATATTATAAGGCGAAGGAAATCCACCACATGCTAAATTTTCTTTGAACGTAAATAGAACCATATTACTCACAAAAAAATTTCAGAGTAAAAGAAATCTTACACATTCTAGAGTTTATTATAGTACAAACACAATCACATTGCCAAAAATAACATTGCAGTGTAGAATATATCTAGCATATGCTTGATTTACTTCTAGCACAAACAAAAGCACATTGCCAACAATAACATTGTAGGGCAAACAAAATCCAACAAGATCCAATAACTTCTATCACAAACACAATCACATTTCCAATAACAATGTCGCAAGGTAAAATAAATTTAACGCATGCTAGCTTTACATGTAGCATAAATACAAGCATACTACCAATAACAACATTTCATGCTAGAAGAAATCTAGTGCATGCTATATTTCCTTCTAATACAAACAAAAGCACATTAGCAAGGTGAAAGAGATCTAACACATGTTAGATTTCCTTCTATAATAAACAACCAAATTGAAAACAACAATATTGCATAGCGAAAGAAATTTAGAACAACTTCTAGCCCAAACACAAGCACAACATTTCCAATAACATTGCGAAAGTGATGGAAATCTAACACTTGCTAGATTTCCTTTTATCATAAACAACCAAATTGACAACAACACTATTAAAAAGCAAAAGAAATCTAGCATAGTTTCTAGCTCAAACACAAGCAAATTTCCAATAAAAATATTGCAAGGTGAAAGAAATTTAACGCATATTAGCTTTACATGTAGCACAAATACAATCATACTACCAACAACAACATTGCATCCCAAAAGAAATCTATTGCATGTTTATTTATTTTTAAAACAAATCAACAAAGTGTAATGGTGATTGTCTGTTGTGAAGACCCATATGAAAAGTGGCGTAATGCTAATAAGACCAATTCAGCTACTGTAGGATACCCACTCACCTTTCCTTTTATCCTAAAAAAAACTCCCAAGTGTGAAATCCTTTTTTTGTCAAGTTTTTCCTTGTAAGAGGGGAAAGTATTGAATAATTCTTCCTGCTATAATATATTTCTTTGGGGAAAACAGGGTGGAAAATATGAAGCCTCATCTCCTTACCAAGAAAGCAAGGCTAACTAGGCTTGATTGATATCCATGCCCGATTGTTAAAACTGTCAACTAGGGCCAAACTCCATGTGGGTCATATTTTTTTTAACTACATGGTGAATCAGTAACTACCAGTCCTAATCTATGGGAGACCCAGGATCAATCCTCGTAGCTGCCTCTATAACACTACGAGTACATCCAACTACCTGTAAGTTGATATACTAAGATCCTATGATTTTAGCAAGAACAAGACTCACGCTGCCAAGGCGGGGATGGGGAATTTGCTCCTCGAGTCACCACCACAGCACGTTAGTTTACTCAATGAGATTTGAACTACAGTCTCCTGGGCTTCGCCCAAGTAGACTTACCGTCAAACCACACATCATAGTACCCATGTGGGTCACCTTATTAATCGAAGATGATATTTTTCTTGGATCCCTCTCATCGAGAGGTGTAGGATTGATCTAAAGATCATCTGATTCAGATAAGTATTTATGGAGATATGAATTTATTTGTGTTATGGGACAATTTGTCAAGGTCAGTCAACAACCAAATAAACCCCACTTGTGCTCAATGTTTTAGTATAAATAGAGGTGGCCTTCAAGTCATTTTAACACACTTGGGATCTCTTCCTCTCCACTTGTCTTTGGGTTTTAGTAGGAGAAGAGATCCTAAGGGATAACACCACCCTAATCTAGAGGGTAGAAGACGGAAGTGTCAGGAACTGCGAAAACCACCAGGAATAGCTGGAAAATCAAGAATTGTCGGAAATAGCAAGAATTGTTGGAACTGCCAGGAATAGTCGGAACAACTAGGAAGCTAACGGAGAGGGCAGAAGCCAGAACTTTCGAGAAAAGTCAGAACTGTCTGACTGCCAGAACTACTGGGAACAGCTGGAAAAGCTAACAAAGTCGGAACTGTCAGGAATAGCTGGAATTGCCGCAATTGATGGAATTGTCGAGAATAGCTGGAATTGGCAGAATTGTCGAGAACTGTCGAAACTGCTAGAAAAGCCAGAACTATCGGGAATAGCTGAAACTGTCAGGAATCGTTGGAACTATCGGGAACAACGGGAACCAGTGATCAAATTTGAAGGGCAAGTCTTAATTTTATTTAGAAGGGCGCAAATTGAGGTCACCCTTATATAATGAAAAGCACAAAATAATGAAATTGAACTGACAACAATAAATTATTCATGCTATTAAGGCATTAAATTTAATTTTTGTCCTGATGTTTGAATTGCATATTCTTAGAGGTAAGTGAAAAATATAGATATCAAAGCAGAATGAGTAACTTACGGATCTATTTGTGTTCAGCCTTGCTCCTTCACATCACATAAACAACAGGACCCATATGTATATATTGAAGCATAATGTGAAGTTCTATGAAATCTAGTATGGTATGAACTTATGAAGTCTCTTGAATGCACTCCTCTCCAATCATAAATTGTGCTTAAACCTTGCTTGACAGGCTTTTGTTGAATGATGAATCTATGATCCTCTCCAATCGTCATCAAACCTTGCTTTATGGGCAACCTGCAGGCACAATCGCTAACTTGCATCATATGCACAAGTTACAATTAGAAAAAGCAATTCAAAAATAAATTGTTGTTTTTGAAATGGGAGCAACTCCGAATTTGGAAACTATTGTTTATAAAATGGGATTCAACATCAGTAGAGAAAGGAAATTCACAAGTTCAACCATTGTAATTTATGATAGACCCATGATGCACTGATAGTTTGGAATTTCGAATTCCCAAAATCTAGATTTTAGAAACAAATGAAATTAAAAAAAATAAATTAGACAGGTTGAAAACTTAACAACCCTTCTTAAAGAAATCTATAATATTATTCTATTTTTTTTTTTTTTTAAATGGAAAAATTCAAATTAAATTTTTTTTTTGAATCGCAAAATTTTCTTCCTACTTTTGCGTCGTGCCAGAGGCCCTTTAAAGGGCTCTGATGTGTTCAAATTTGATCACTAGTGGGAACTATCAGAACAGCCAGGAAGCTGACACAGATGGAAAAAGCCAAAAATGTCGGAACTGTCGAGAAAAGTCGGAACTGCTGGGACTGCCGAAATTTTCAGGAATAGCCAGAATTGCTGAAACTGCTGGGAAGAGTTGAAATTGCCGAAATTTCCAGGAATTGCCAAAACATGTGGGAAGGTTAACGAAGAGGGTAGCAGCCAGAATTGCCAGAAGTGCCAAGAACAACCGAAATTGTCGAAACTATTGGGAACAACCGAAATTGCCAGAACTACCAAGAACTACTGAAACTGCCAAAAGCTGATATTTTTTTTGGATCCCTCTCATCGAGAGGTGTAGGATTGATCTAAAGATCATCCAATTCCGATAAGTATTCATGGAGATATGAATTTATTTGTGTTATGGGACAATTTGTCAGGATCGACCAGCGACCAAATAAACCCCACTTGTGCTCAACGTTTTAGTATAAATAGAGGTGGCCTTGAAGCCATTTTAACACACTTGGGATCTCTTCCTCTCTACTTATCTTTGGTTTTAGTAGGAGGAGAGATCCTAAGGGATAATGCTGCCCTAATCTAGAGTGCAGAAGCCAGAACTATTGGGAACTACTGGAACTGTTCGGAATAACCGAAAAAGCCATAACTGTTGTGAATAGATAGAATTGCCAAAACTGTCGAAACTACGGGGAATAGCCGGAATGTCAAGAACAACCAGAACTGCTGGAACAATTGGGAAGCTAATGCAGAGGACAGAAGCTGGAACTACTAGAACTATTACGAAAAGCTAGAAAAGCTAGAAAGTTTGGAACTACCGGAACTGCCACAAATAGTCAAAATTGTCAGAACTGCCAGAACTGCTGGAAATGTCAGGAATTGCCAGAACTACTGGGGATAGCCAAAAAAGTCAGAACTGTCGAAACTAATGGGAATAGACGAAACTATCAGAAGTACCGTGAATAGTTGGAACTATCAGAAACAACTAGAATTGCTGAAATAGCTGGGAATAGTCGGAATTGCCAGAACTGTCAGAACTGCTGGGAATAGTTGGAACTGTTGAGAACAACCGAAATTGCAGGTAATAGCTGGAATTTCCGGAATAGCCCAAATAGCTGGGAATAGCCAGAATTTCCAGAACTAACGAAACTATCAGGAATAGTTGAAACTGTTAAGAACAGCTGGAACTGTTGAAATAGCTGGGAAGATAACATAGAGGACAAAAGCCGAAACTATCGGAACTGTCTAGAAAAGCCGGTACTACTAGAACTGTCGAGAAAAATCAGAAAAATCGGAAAGGTCAAAACTGCTGGAACTGCTAGAAATAGCTAGAATTTTCGGAACTGCAGGAACTGCTGGAATTATCGGGAATTGCTGGAACTGCTAGGAATAGCTAGAGAAGTCATAAATGTTGAAACTAACGGAATAGCTGGAACTATTGAAACTACCATGAATAGTCAGAACTGTCGGGAAAAGCCGGAACTGCCAAAATAGCCAGGAAACTAATGCAGAGGGTAAAGATAAAACTGTCGGGAAAAGCTGGAAATGTTGGAATTGCCGGGAATAGCCAGAATTTGTGAAACTACTAGGAACAACCAAAATTTTTGAAACTGCCAGGAACTGTTGGGAACAACCGAAATTGTCAGAACCGCTAGGACTACTGGGAACAGCCGGAATTTCCAGAACTACCAGGAATAGTCGGAACTGTTGAGACTGCCAGGAACTGTCAGGAACTACTGAAAGAGCTAGAGCATTTATCTCCAAAGGGGAGCAGCATGTAAGGGATAACTAACTAACATTGGGATAGTTGTATGGTACTTAGTAGCAAATACCCAAAGCATACAATGTTATAACTAGCATGCAAGGGACAACTAGCATGTAATAACAAGCATGCTAAGGACAACAAACAAGCTAGAGACAACAAGCAAGCAAGATGCAGCTAGCACATAGGTCATTATGGTAACATGGTACAACGATGGCACATAATGTAGTACAGTGATGGGTACAGTCATGATTAATGAAGCATGATAAGATGCATCATAGTGATGATGGGTGCAGCATGGTTAGGTGCAACATGATGACGAAACGTCACACAATAATAGGTGAAGGAGTTACCTTGGAGAATCAGTTGAAGCGACATGTCTTCAACTGATCTCATGTATCATCTTCTTAGAGATGATCTGTGCACTTATCTAGATAAGTCAAAATGTTGATTTTTTGTAAACATACTATCTCTCTCACTTTGCTGAACTATTGAATAACATATAAGAAGAGAAGATCAAGGGTTTCCCCACATTGGGGTTTTTCACTGGCTAGCACCACATCTTGTGTCCTCTTGTCTTGGCTTGTCTTTTGTGATTTATGTTTATGTTCGATTTGCAGTTTACTTTAATGCTTATGTGATTGCTAATCTGGAAAAGATATTGAGCTAGCTGTGAAAATTGAAATCAATTTCTCTAAGCATAGAACATACCCAAATTAACCCCGATTAATTATATTAGTGGTAAAATTTGTTGTTTGCACTATGATTGGTAATGTACCTTGAAATACACACATGATATCATCTTCATAATGTTAATAGTTACACATCCATGACATCTCTGATTCCTCCAACTTCTATGACATAAACAATGTAGTTGAAGCCTTCGAGATTTCTAGATCCTGTTATCACTGAAAAATTTCAAAGAAAAAGGGTAAGGTAAGGAAGAATTGGTCTTGGTCATTTTTGTGTTCCTTTCATTCATAAGAAGCACCTAGCAAGCTTAGGGTCAACATACAACAGAGTTCTTTGGAGGCTCAAGCAAGGTATTTCTCCATTTCAACTCAAGCAAGACAATTAGCACTCAAGAAGAAGAATGTAGCTTTGAGGAAGTCAAAAGTAAATTGATGTTTTCCAATCTTGAGATTGCCCAACTCAAGGAAAAGGCAAGAAAACATGCAACTGAAAAGGAAAATTTCAAAAGACTAAAAGCTAGTTGTGAAGATGGCAAAGTTCCAAGATATGAAGTAATGAGTAGTCATGATCAATACTACACCTCGACAGTCCCTACAATAAAAGAAGCAAGACACATCAGAAGGGTTAATACAAAATTGAGAGCTGGAATCAGAAGTATGAAGAGCTAAATCGAAGATCTGAAGATACAACTGAGTCAGCATGAAGCACATCTTTAGCTAAGAAAAATCACATAGCAAGTAAGGCTGAGCCTGAAATTTTGATAGATTACCTTTTGAAGTTTACCTTGAAGAATGATGTCTATGTATCTAGTGTTGAAAAACTTCATGACAGGTGGAAAAGCCATTTCAAGGAAAAGAAAGCTCATGAAAGCTAAATTTTGGCCTTAAACTGTGTTTTTGGAATTACACAGTAGTTTCATAGCAATCACATAGCAAGTAAGGTTGAGCCCAAAATTTTGATAGATTACCTTTTGAAGTTTACCTTGAAGAATGATGTCTATGTATCTAGTGTTGGAAAACTTCATGACAGATGGAAGATCCATTTCAAGGAAAATAAATCTCAAGAAATCTAAATTTTGGCCTTAAACTCTGTTTTTGGAATTACAAAGCAGTTTCGTAGCGCGCTACGAAACTGCTGTAGCTGCATATTATGATTTGGTGGACCAATTTTGAGAGACAAAGGGAAATATTTTTGAATAAGAGTCTCTAAAAAGGATCATTTACAAAGTTTAAACATCCAACAAGGGCAAAAGAAGTAGAGGAATGACATCTTTGAACTCTAAGATATATGTTATAAAAGTGGTCATTATTTCATAGCTAGTATTATTCATGATGCTTCAGGGAACATCTAAGAGGTTTTGTCTTAGCACGAGTATTTGAGCAGGGTTTATGGTTAATTTAATGTATTTCATGTGATTAAAAGAGACAACATGGTTAGCAGAAGGATTCGAAGAGAAGCATAAGAATGAAACTATAAAAAGGAGGAACTCTGTCTCCTTGTTTTTAGCAGTCAACTCCCAAGGGTATTTCTAAACAATTGAAAACTCCTCTCTCAAAAGTGAAAGAATTTTGATTCCTGACATAATTGGCTACAAAAACCTCTTTCAGTTTCTTCAAATTCATTATGATCCGGAAGAAATGAATGACCAAATTTGCGCTATGAAACTGTTGTAGGTGTAGTTTTTCACAAACATATTTCTCCTGTTTTACACCTATTTTTCAAAGACATATTCTAGGCACTAGGAAAGGTATTTTAGAAACCCAAGAGAGGTTTTTTTCAGCACAGATTGGTTAACGAAATTGTCCTTCAATTTTTTAAAATACATTTTTTATGAGAAGCTACGAGCTCTGTCCCAACACCTATTTTTCAACTAGAACAGAGCAAGGAATAATTTCCTAGTTTCCAGGAACAGTAAAAGGATGAGGCATCAAGGGCTAGCTGGAGGGTTATGAGCACCATTAAATTCAAATTCATGGAGTTATAGGTGTCAAAAGGAATGCTTAATTCCTAGAAAAAGTTGTTTTAGTCATAATGAGGAGTTACACTCCTAATTGTTTTAGTTCTCTAGAACTGCCAGTTGATAATTAGTTACATTTAATAGTTAGTTTTAAGTATCAATAGGTGTCATAGTAGGAAGAATTCAAATTCCCCTCATGTTGGAGGAGGAATCTAATTCATGTAATTAACTCTTTATATTGGAGAAGATGTAATGCACCAAGGGTTGGAAATTTTTGAAAGAACACTCATACTGTGCTTTTGTAGAAGACTGTGTTTTAATGTAATACAGTGATTTGGCTTTGCTCCTCAGGATTCAGAAGGAGTTCAATGTTTAAATTCTCCTATGGTTGTCTTCATTTTATTTCCTGCACTAGTATGAATGCATGATTACTTAGAACTCATTGGATAATCTATAACTTCCTTCATGTATTTGTAGACTGTGTCTTCCTGCATATTTCTGATCTGTTATTCATATGTTGAACTCTAGATGCGCTGATTTCCATGCAAAGTTAATATTACTGTCATACTGAGCCATTTCTTGACTCCATAAGCCTAATGGATGTTTACTAATCCTGTTCAACCATTCATATTTCTTCACTTGTTTCATAGAGTTAGCCATATAATCTTTATCAAAATATTTAACCTAGTGAGAGAGCCCTCTCAGGTTGAGGAGGCTAAGCCTCAACCAAAAGTTGGTTTGAAATAGTTACTCAAGGTCTACCTGATCATCAATCTATTAGGGTTGGGTTTTGTGATAACATTTTGGTGCGTCTACCGGGAACCTAAAGTCTATTCATTCCTGAAATTAAGAAGCTAAACTTCTGAAGGTACCAGGAGCTGAGACATCTTTTTTGAGGCTGCAAAACTACTCTAGCGACTCCACACATCGAATAACAAATTGGAAGGTGACTCCACTGCTAGAAGATCAGTAGCTTTATGAAGTTTCAAGATGAGTTCCACTACAAGAATGAATGCCAGGTATGCCCCTATGAATTGGTCTCATATCCCTGATTTTCCAAATCCTATGCCAAAGGTCGAATGGTTACATGATCTTCCAATATTCAAAGATGAAAAGAAGGACAATGTTGCTCTTCATTTAGTTAGGTTCCATATGCATGTACGCAGTTTTAAGGTTCATTTCCCTGAAGATTGTCTCATGAAGATGTTTATGACCACTTTAGAAGTAAAAGCATGGTCTTGGTATAAAAGTTTGGAAAATGGTTCAATATATTCGCTTGCTAATTTTCACGATGAATTCTATGAGATGTGTAAAGAATCTCATCCCTCCTCATTGCTGGTCCAAGATTCTTGTAAACATTTTGCAAGTTTGATTCAATATTTGGAGGATTGTTATGATGATGATGAATTTATGGATGAAGAAATTTTAGAGGGTTTTCATAACGATACATTTCAACACCAAGAAGAAAGTATAACATCCCATGAAATGTAGCATGAAAATTAGCAAGGGGATCAGTGACAGTGCCCCCGAAGCTAAAAATAGATGTAAAATTGCCTTCTAAAATGTTGTAATTTCAATATTAAGTGTTCATTAAGTGGCGATCTGATGGTAGAAGTTATGTTTAATTTAGGGTTTTTTTTCCATAGAAAGAAAACCCTCGCTATATATGAGGGAATTGTATTGCGCCTATGTAGATCGGTATTATGAGTGAGAAAGAGAGAGGAGATTGTGTGAGAGAAAACACGGAATTACAGTGGATCTGCTGTAGGTTGTATCTCTTTAGTTTGTTGGATAATATAAAAGGAAGGATTGGCTATTCCTTCATGGACGTAGCCCAAACTAGGTGAACCAGGTATATCTGTGTCTCCCTCGTTTTATTTGTTTTCTGTGTTTGTATTTCTGCAATATATTTTATGGGTTCCATTTCTCTATAATATGTAATTTTCTAACAACTAGTACTAGATCCAAGTTTATTTGGCTGATAAATGCACAGGAGAGAAGGGTTCCTGGTTCAAGTGGGAGTAATGGCAAAAGATTGTAGGTTTAGGGACAAAACTACTATTTATGGAAGATATAGATGGAAGATTATATGTATCAGAGAGATTTGTACCAACCATTGCGCAGAAAGGAAAAGAAGTCAACGAGTATGACAAACACAGAATGGTATATTCTCGACACAAAGGCACTTGGAACAAAACGGTTGTGCCTAGCGGCGTTAGTAGCATTTAATATTTCAAAGGAAACAACAGTAGAGGGTTCAATATCAACATTGGCCAAACTATATGAAAATTTGTCTTCCTCAAATAAGGTATTTCTTATGAAGCATTTATTTAATATGAAGATGTCAGAAGGTGGATTTGTTGTTGATAGTTACCAGTCATTTAGGTTTGTACTAGTAGATTTTGATGATGAAGTTAGGGATTTTTTATTTCTATGCTCATTTCCAGAAAGTTCGAATGGTTTAGTTATGGCCATTAGTAACTCTATCTCTGGATCTAGTAATTTAAATTTTGATGTTGTTGTTGGTGCAATCCTTAGTGAGGAAATGCGACAAAAGAGCTCCGGTGAGACATCGGGTAATGCTTTGACTGCAGAGACTAAGGGAAGAAAAATGGAAAGAGGAAAGAGCTCAGGATATTGTAGTAAGTCGAGGAAAGGTAGATCCAAGTATAGATCGCGGATAGTGTGCTAGAAATGTGGGAAGAAAAGACACCTAAAGAAAGACTACAAGTCTCAGAAGGGAAAAGAAGGAGACGTGCAACAAGAAAAAATCATGGAGCAAATGTGGTAGGTGATGTGTTGCAATATGTTTTGATTCTTTCATTAGAAAATATTATTGATGCCTAGATGGTAGATTTAGGGGACGCATTCCATGCCATGCCTAATAGGAAACATTTTCATGATTATGTTCAAGGAGATTCTGGACATGTTCGATTGGGCGATGATAAACCCTGTAAAATCGTTAGAATGGGTATAGTTTTCATAAAACAGAAAAATGGAAATCAATAGCTATTGAAGGAGGTAAGGCATGTTCCAGATATGAAGAAAAATCTGATTTCAACGGAGCAGTTGGGAGGTGAAGGTTGTGTAACTACTTTTACAGATAAAACTTGGAAGGTCACTAAAGGAGCCCTAGTAATATAAAAAGGAGAAAAGGTTGCTACATTGTATTTATGCAACTGTATTTCTAATTATGTTAATGATCTAACCTCTACAGGAGAAGATATGGCATTGTAGCATCATAGGCTTGGGCACATGAGTGAGAAGGGGATGCAGATTCTTCGCTTAAGACATTTGTTTCCAGGTTTGAAGCATGTTGACTTCAAATTCTATGAGAATTATGCTTATGGAAAATAGAAGAGATTCATATTCCTCATAGTTGGGAAAGAAAAGAAGAGTGAAAAATTAGAGCTTGTGCATACAGATGTATGGGGACCTGCTCAGGTATCATCTCTCAGTCGCTCTCATTATTATGTTAGTTTTATTGTTGATGCAACCAGAAAGACCTAGATTTATTGTATTCGAAATAAATCTGATGTATATGATACTTTCAAGAAATGGAAATCTCTAGTTGAAAATGAGAGAGGAAAAAGGTTGAAGTGTCTCATATCAGACAATGGGGGTGAATATTGTAGCAAATAGTTTGATATGTACTATTCAGAGAATGGAATTCGCAAAGATAAGATAGTTCCAAGAATACCACAAGAAAATGGTGTGTTAGAAAGGATGAACAAGACAATCATGGAGTGTGCAAGGTGCATGATATTGCAAGCGAGATTACCTTTACAATTTTTGGCTGATGTTTTAGATACTATTGTTAATCAAATAAACAGAGGGCCTTGAATTTCCTCGGATGGTGGTATTCCAGAGGAGGCATGGACAAGAAAAAAGGTAAATTACACCTTTTTAAAAACTTTTGGTTGTGAAACCTTTGTCCACATTAATAAAGAAAATAAAGCAAAGCTTGAGGAAAAATCAAAGAAATGTACCTTTATTGGATATGGTGTTAATGATTTTGGTTATCTCTTTTATGATTATGAAAAACAAAAAATGCTTAGGAGCGGAGATGCCATATTCAAATAAAAGGTTTTGTAGAAGGATCAGCTGCAGGAAATGAAACAGGAAAAAGAAAACAAAGAATACACAATGCTTGATGATATCATAGAAAAAGTGATGGTGCTTGAAAATCATAATGATCAACAGCCAGAGCAATAACCACAATAGAAACAAGCATGTCAAACACCTGAAAGTGGTGTTAGAAGATCTACCAGGATAAGTAGACCCCCTAAACGATATTCTCCTTCATTATATTATGTATTGTTGACTCATTCTGGTTAACCAGAATGTTATGAAGAAGCATTGCAAGCAGAAACTAGGAAGAAGTGGGAGCAAGAAATGAAAGAAGAGATGGACTCCTTAACACATAACCAGACTTGGGACTTAATTAGGTTGCCTACAGGTAAAATAACATTGCAAAATTAATGGATTTACAAGTTGAAGGAAGAAGATAGAGGTATAAAAAGGCATAAAGCTAGACTTGTGGTGAAGGGGTTTGCACAGAAAAATGGTATATACTTTGATGAGATATTTTCCCCTATTGTTAAAATGACTTCAATCAAAACTATTTTAAGTCTAGTAGTAGCTGAAGATTTGCATCTTGAGCAATTAGATGTAAAGACAACCTTTCTACATGGTGATTTAGAGGAAGAGATATATATGCAGCAACCATAAGGATATGAGCTGAAAGGGAAGGAGAAACTAGTGTGCAGGTTGAAGAAGAGCTTGTATGGCATAAAATAGGCTCCAAGGCAGTAGTATCTAAAATTTGGCAGGTTTATTTCTGAACAAGGTTATACTAGATGTCACTCTGATCATTGTGTTTATCTCAAAAGGAAAAATGATGGCAGCTATATTATATTATTATTATATGTAGATGACATGTGTGTTGCAGGTTCTAACATGTAGGAAATAAATGTGCTCAAAATAAAATTGGCAAACTCATTTGCAATGAAGGATTTGGGTGCTTCAAAACAAATCACTGGTATGAGAAAAACTAGAGATAGGAATTATCACAAATTAACATTGTCTCAAAGTGAGTACATACAAAAGGTGTTGAAAAGGTTTAATATGCAGAATGAAAAACTAGTTAGTATACCTTTGGCTTGCCATTCCAAACTAGGGAAGAAAATGTGTCTCAATACTCAGGATGAAATGGATTATATGTCTAAAGTTCCTTATGCATCAATGGTTGGAAGCTCAATCTATGCAATGGTCTGCATAAGGCTCGATATTGCACATGCAGTGGGAGTTGTAAGCAGGTACATGAACAACCCAGGAAAAGAAAATTGGATGGGAGTGAAGTGTTTTCTTAGGTATTTGAGAGGTACCACAAATCAAGCATTATGCTTTGGTGGTTCTGTTGAAGCCTTGAAAATCGGGTCAGTAATAACGGGGATGACCGCCCGGTCCAGACCTTGGTTGGTAGCTCCTTTTCCGTTTGGTATAGCAGGTCCGACTGGGGATATGGGACTAGTTTCCCAATTCAAGTGTGTGTGTGAGAAAGATTGATGTTTCTGGTTTAAAATTTCCTAATTAAGATGTTCTAATTCTAACTTTAATCTAATAACATGCAATTCTATTCTAATAAAACAAAAACTTCTAAGTCTATACTAACCCAGGATGTAATCTTTCTTTTGTGCAATCTAAAATTATTTCAAATAACAATCAGTAATAAAGATTATTCAACTGTTATAAGAAAATAATTCAATATACATGAACCACTTCACATAAAAAGTTAGGCGAAACAGTTGTGAAAAACATATCACACAGTAAGATACTCATATATTAAGCACAAATAAATAGCTATCACCGTAAAAAAGTGCCAAATGATAACTCAGGTATTCAAGCTTTAACATATAAACAAATGAACTTAAATATCTCTTTAACAAAAAAGATAGAAACAATTAAGAGATAGAAGTACCATTTATAACTAGTTCTACTCATGAGCTTCAAGCGATAACGATTTATCTCCTCTTAATCCAACATCCACTAAGAGTACAGAAGTGCAACATCAGTAGCAGATATCAAATGCAAAAGTCAATCAATCATGTTCCATTCATTCATTAAAACCTCCTCGGAGGGTGCAAAAGTGCATGTTTTGAGGGCAAGTTTTTGATAAATTTCTGGACCCTTCTCTAAATGCATGAGAAGGGTTTAAATACTACTAACTACATCTAAAAATAACTTATTTACAAAAATACAGGATACGGTTTAAATGACCTTCCTTTCTATAGACAAAATAAAGCAAAACTATCTCTAAAATTAAATCTAATATCCAACTATTTATGTATCTGCTCCTTAGCATCGCAAGCATGCATTCAACATTTGATTGCAAAAAGTCAGTTAGCCAACTTGAGCGTTTAACTATGCTACAAAAGCGGAATCGGTAAGAGCCGGTGCCACATCTTCAGCAGAACTGATGATGCTTTTGAGAGTAATATACTGACTGTGTGGTTTCAGTAAATACTTTTGAGGATATTTTTTACCATTATCACTGATTTTCGAATTCAAAATTTACCTTTTATCTTTAACGTACTTTTTCCCAAATTTCTGGGACTTACAAGTAGCTGAGAAATTAGAAGCTTTCCATTTTGAGAAGTTTTACCCAGTGATGCGCGATTAGCGCCATCAAAAACTGCCTCCATTTCTTAATCCGGGCTTCCTTGGTCCGATTTTCGCCTCTTGCATGCTTTATTGTAGTGGATGTAAAGTTGAAATTTTGTGAAAATAATGATTCCGAGAGCTCTTGACCCTGAGTCTTAAACTCTCTGTTTTTTATGTCAGCGTTGTCCAGTTTCCATTTAACCATGTCTGTATAGAGGATAATTTTAGGCCTTGTTGCTCGCTAGTATAGGAACAAACAAGCTAAGACTGCAACTAATGCTTCAAAAGAATTATGTGAGCCTGTAGTAGTCATAACCCCCATTACCTTAGGATTCTCTTTCTCAAGTAGATTATACATTCCTTTCCAAGTGGCAATACTCGCGTCTTTGTTGCATGCGATGTCTGTGTACAAAGGTGCCATTTCTTTAACTTCAGACATTAGAGCCTTGCCTTTCTTCTCCATAGTTTCCTGTATACTGCTTCATATAATTATTTGTTTTTTTTTCCTGCAGTTTACAAGTGAGGTAAGAGTAATAATAAGGGATAATGATAGGAAAGCTTTAAAATGCCAAATACATGCAAAAGTGTATCACCTTACGTAAACTGGTTTCTAGATAAACACAAAACCGTATTTCATTAACAACTGGCCACTACCTCATTAATTAGCATTAAACCAGATAACCAGGTCTTGTTTTATGAATTTTTTTTCGAAGAGTGAGCCGAGAGATTTTTCGATGGAGTAATTCTGCGATTTGATTTGCAATATCGCAAATTGCTGTATCACATTATCGACAAATTGTAATATCGTAATATCGCAATATCACATTGTCAGTCTTTTGTAAGATCGCTTTGTCACTTTATCGTGATATCGCGATATAGCATTGTTGCGACATCGCGTAACCGCAGTATCTGCTTATTTCGTGTTAATGTATTTCTTGCGATGTGCGATTTTTTCATATGCATCATTACATATCGGTGCTTTCTGTGGTTTTCCAACAGAAGTGCATTTGAAGGCATGCAATGCGATATTTGTTTTCATTATCTAATCTCGCATCGCAATCTCGCATACTTAGAGTTTGGCTTGTAAGAAGGCATCCTATTATCCTTTATGCGATGCAATATTCCTTAAGGAGTTACTTTATCTTTCCTCACCATGAAACTTAAACTTTTTTAGATTTTGCAAAGGTATTTTCCTAAGTTTATGATGATGAGGTTTATTAAAAAGGAAATATTAGCACTAATTCATTTTTTAAATTTTTTGACTAAGGGTCCCCACTTATTTAATATTAGTAATAACGCTAAATAAGAAGGGGGGTTGTTGGTGGCCACAACAGGTTCAAACATTGCTCTACAGGGATATGTTCATGCAGATATGGTGAGTGATAGAGATAACAAGAGGAAGACAATAGGTTATGTGTTTACTATAGGCAGAACAATTGTCAGTTGGGTTTCAAAACTACAAAGTGTTGTTTCACTCTCAACAACAAAATAAGAGTATGTTGCTACTACAGAGGCTAGTAAAGAAATTATTTGGTTACAAAGGTTTCTGGATGACTTGGGTAAGAAGCAGTAGTTGAGCAGGTTATATAGTGATAGCCAGATCGCCATACATCTTTCAAAGAACTCTGCATTTCATTCCAAGAGAAAACATATACAGCTCAAGTGTCATTTGGTATGGTCAGCATTGGAAGATGGACAGTTGAAGCTGGCAAGGATTCACACTAGCCAGAATTCTGTAGATATTTTAACAAAAGTTGTAGCCATGGAGAAACTAAGAGTCTTCCTAGTCTCAATTGATATTCAAGTATGATGAAGAAGATGAGAAACAACCAGGTCCAAAGTGGAGTCATTGTCCAACAAATGAAGAAGTAGTGGAGTTTCTATAATCAGTCTCCAAGTGGGAGATTATTGGGTGTGCTGCCTAATTATCTTCTTTATTTAGAGGTATCACTGCATTGGACCCCAGTTCATAATATGGTGGCAACCCCACCCGTAATATTTACATTGTAGGGCAGTTTAGAGGGCAGTGCCCATGATGCTAAAAATAGATGTAAAATTTCCTTGTAAAATGTTGTAATTTCTAGTCAATTTGAGTTGTTCATTAGGCATAGATCTGGTCGTAGAAGTTATAATTTAGATTTTTTTTAACCCTAGAAGGTAAACCCTCACTGTATAGGAGGAATTGTAATGCATCTATGTAGATTTGTATTCTGAGTGAGAAAGAGAGAGGAGATTGTGTGAGAGTGTACAGGGAATTAAAATGGATCTACTGTAGGTTGTATCTCTTAAGTTTGTTGGATAATATAAAAGGAAGGATTGGTTATTTCTCCATGGATGTAGCCCAAATTGGGTGAACCACATATATTTGTGTCTCTCCTTTTTTATGTGTCTTCTGTGTTTGTATTTTTGCAATATATTTTATGTGTTCCGTTGCTCTGTAATATATAATTCTCTAACAAAATTGGTACATCAACTTCCCGGGGTCATAACTTTGGCATACGATCTCCGTTTGATGCGCACAATACTTCGTTAGAAATATCTATCTGATGAATATAAATTTTTAATCACCCACATCATTCTTTGATCAATGTTGGTCATAGATTTCCCAAAAATGTCGTTTAGGGCCTCAAAATGGCTTCGGAAGTTCAGGACCCGAAAAACTACCAAAAATAGTAAATTATGCTACAAATAAGGAAACTGAAAAATGGAAAGAAACAATGGTGGGGATCGAAGTGGAATAGGCAGGTGCCCACCAATATCCACCTAGATCAATAACCATCAATGAACTTTTATAAACAATACCATATTACCTAGTGCTTCACCTCACATAAGCACACGTTCTTACAAGACAAATCACTACAGCTTTCCATATATTCCTTTAAAGGAACTAACACATCACTTATAATATTCTTACATGCAAATTACATAAAATTTTATCAAAAGATATATCCCTTTAGATATTACTTTTGATGCATGCAAATACATAAAGAAATCTAACACAACATGTTTCCACTTCCCACATGTGAATGTATATTTATTCCAATGAAAAATAACACATATATTTCATGCATATACATATTATTCCACAAGAAACTAAGATAATCGTTATGGTAGAATAACAATGACCACACATAATTTTTCTAAAGAAATATAGCTCAATAGTTCTTCTATCCATACAAAGAACATATCTCTATTCCAAAATCACTATTCTTTGTGCATGCAAGAGTTTATCATAATATCCCTTCTTTAGCGTATGCAACACATGTTCCCTTCTCTAGAATTCTATCATAATCAGGTATTATTTTCATGTAAAAAATTGCATACTTCTTTCTAAGAAGCAATTTATTATAGGCACATTTCTCTATATTCCTATTTGTAGGTTTCTCATGCTTCCCTTTCAAGAAATTACCATAGATAACCATATTTATGCATAAAAACAAGGCAACAATAACAATGTTAACTTAACCTTTTATGCACTGAAATCAAGAAATTGACACAATTCATCTAGCCAGAAAATATTTTTAAGAGGTTATTCCTTTCAAGAAATTTAACCTCATAACTTTCTCTATCTGCACACAAAAACATATTTTCTATGTTACAATGGTTACCCTTTTGTGCATGCAACATGTGTTTTTTGCTAGCACAATGACCTTTACTTCAATGCAACATAATATTTTCAAAAAACAAGCATGTATTCTTGTTCTTGTATGAAGAAAATTCATATGCGTCTTTTAAGGAAACAATCTATTTATGTTTCAAGAGATCGATGATAAAATCCATTCTTTTCATACATGCAAGTATGAACTCTTTTTCTAAAAATAAATTATCTTAATGACTATTGTTTTTGTGTATATAGAACACACATTTTCTTTAGGAAAGTTAGTAATTATTATTTGTGTGCATAGAAGCACATGTTCCCTTCAATAAACTAAAAGGAATGTTATATTCTTACAAGAGAATATGGCTCATTAGCTATTTGTATCATGCATACAATGCATGTTTATTTCACAAGAAACTTTGAAAAATAACTATTATCACAATGCATTTAAGCATATATTCCTTTTTAAGAAGCTATTATTAAAAAAAAAAATCACATATTCTATTCAAAGAAAACCTAGCCACTTTTCATACTATCTCCTCAAGAACATGACATGTCTCAATCATCCATTCTCAAGAATATATCTTGGCTACTTGGCAAGAATCTCGTGTAATTTATTACATGGAAATGACAAATGTACTTAGCTTTTATCCCGTAAGATTCACATGTAATCCTTATACGATAAACTACATATTTACTTAACTTTTATGTGCAAGAATTAGTCTAATTTCTCTCAAGAAAATGACAGTGCTCCTTAGATTTTAGCAAAAACATAAAAATTTATATTTTAATGTCCTTAAGCTATAAAAATGATTTTAATATGCACATTTTCAAATACCATGACTACTTTCTATTCTTTGGAATATAATAAGATTTGTATGCAAACTCTTCCTCCAAGAAAAATGATATGAATACTTATCTATTGAAATAGAATGGTCAAGCATTGATCAGAGGCATGCTACTCTACTTCACTATATCCACATCTTCATTGGACTTGTCATCAAAGGATAGCAGGAACCTATGCTCAGAATCATCGAAATATTTGTAACATTTACATGTTACATCTAGTTTGAAAAAAACATCATCTATGATTTTATTGCACAATTAAATGTTACATCTAGTTTGAACAAAACATCATCTATGATTTTATTGCACAATTATTTGAATTCAATATCTTTTAACTCAAAATTATTTTCATCTGATGAATCTTGAGCATCATTACTCTTTTTAGTTGGGGGTAATTATTCAACAAACAAGGTTCAAGAAATTCGATCTTGATAGGTTTTAAAGGAGGCAATGCCGGAGTGATCCCCTCGATCTAGGACATGCATTTTAGGTTTAGATTAACAATCTTGTAGCCATTAAAATCCACATAATTGAGAGGGGAAGTAAGTCACAATTCATGGTGTTAGCACTCAAATCTACCTTAGGCTAAAATAAGGTAAAACTTAAGGCCACATCAAACCACGCTCAGCCTCATAGCTAGCCCTACGAGGATAGGAGAGGGCTCTCTCCAGTCAATCTCGATAAAATGAGCAATAGGGTACAAGATGACTTTAAAATGGGAAATGATTTTAGGCTAGTAAAAATATATGAGAGTTTGATTTTGATTTTTGGGTTTTGTTGGAGAAATGGGAAAAACCAATTTTGGGTCCGGGGATAAGGCCATATCTTTGCAGAATTCGAGTTGGGGTGAGGTAGGAAGTGGTCTTAATTCTTTTTGATTAGGTGTATGGATGGATCAGAACGAAAAGGAGATGAAGAGGGCATAGGAGAACATGGATCCTCTCCAAACAGGCGAAAACATGTAAAACTAAACAATTTCAAAGGCAGAGCACCGAAATCAATGGATTCAACCTCATTTACTGATTCATTTAGTTTCAGAACCATAAGAAGGGAACAACATACATTAAACATGAAAGAACTTACAATAAACCGAGAGAAAACACCATCAAGAATTGAAAGCCACAAGAATTCCAACAGGTGCTGCAAAACCTCTGATCTTTCCTTAGCCAAAATATGAAAAATATGTACAATAGTGTGCCAAAATATTTCCCAAGACTCCAACCTGTAGAATGTCTCAAAAATTACATCATATAGACCTCCTAACCCCTTCCCACACCTCTAGGGGTTGATCTCCTCCTTCTAGGAGCATTTTGAACTAATTCCAATCATGGAACTAAAATCTAGGCATCCAAAACAACTTGCCTCTAAAAGAAGGGAAATTGATCCATTCATTAAATTTTTACTATTTTTTTAATGAATCATCTAGAATAGGTAAATAAGTGCCAAAGCTACATCATGTACATCAAATTACATCAAGTTGGGTGAAAAATCACATCAAGAGTTGAAACTGGTCAGAACTGGCCGAAATTCTGAGCTGGAAGGAGAAAATTTGACCAAAAATCTCTATGCGCCGCGCGCCTTTCATCCTACTTTTGGGGCACTTCCCGACATAAAAATCAAGCTCATAATAGTTGGTTGGAAAGCCCTGGATGTCTGCTATCTTCCCCAAGTGGAATTTCCTAATTCGGAGCTCATTTGTTGCTTCAAAATGTCAACCTCCCAAAAGTACTTCCTGCTGGAGCAAAAGGTGGCAGCAAGGTGGTTTTCATGGTGTTTTTGGGCCTTTTGATCATCCATAACTTGATGAAATGCTTAGGAAATACTTGAGCATGCATAACTTACCATGAAAAACCGAAAAATATAAAGTTTTCCTTCAGCAAGTGTCCCAATCAAAATCGAGTGCGTCGACGCGCTACGCATTGAGCTGAAAAACCTGTTTTTAAGCCAAAATTTTTCAAAATGACAAAAATTTCTATAAAATTGCTCAACGCCGGTTTAGTGCTCTGCTCAACCTCCTCTTTAGAATCTTCATTTTTGCTTTGCAGACATGCATACGAGCCCAATAATGATTTTTCATATGACGAAGCATGTATTTGTCTCTATTGGCCTTTGCCAAAAATTTCTCCAAATGAGTGTTAACATGTATGAGCATAGATTCTCGATCAGCCGATGTCATATCACCAGGTCTCTTTTGGGCCAATTTTCGATCCTCACATATTTTCCGTAGCTCATAAAGTGTATTTTCATCCTCTAGTTGTCTATTACGCTGCTCTAGGTAGTTTATCACCCACTGAGCCATCTGCAATTTCTTTCTCAACGAGTCATTCTCAGCTTTTTGCTCTTGTATGATCTCCTTTAGCTCCGAGCTAGGAGAGCTTGCATCAACATCAATGATCGTGAAATCAGTGTCCCGACCTCCTGAAGGACCCTCATCATGCATAGGCCTCTTGCCCCTTCCCTCAGAATAAAATTTATAGCAAAAATGCCACGATGACCTGTTTGGAGCAGCGAAACCCTAGAATCCAAAGCTCTGATACCAAATGTTATGAAACCAGCTCAAGAAAAGATAGAAAAGATAGATCAACGCCTTATATTTCAGCCTCTTCGAGGGGGAAACCTCCTTTACATTACATAAATGAACAATTCTTGGATGATTCAAATGACAAAACCTCCTTTCTATATATATAGGAGTCTAAGGAGTCACAATATAACCCAATCAACCTAACAATAATAATATAAAGCCACAAAAATAACAATAGAGGGATTCTATGGGGCACAGTAATAACAATATGGCGACAATAGGGGCACAACAATCTTAATAAGGGGTATGACTACAATAGTAATGTGGTAATCACTAGTATTATAGGGACCCAACAAGGAGATGCGCAACAAGAAAACAATCATGAAGCAAATGTGACAGGTGATGTGTTCCAAGATGCTTTGATTCTTTCATTAGAAAATATTATTGATGTTTAGGTGGTATATTCAGGTGCCTCATTCCATGCCACGCCTGATAGGAGAATTTTTCATGATTATTTTCGAGGAGGTGTTGGACAAGTTCAAATGGGTGATGATAAACCCTGTAAAATCATTGGAATGGTTACAATTTTCATAAAAAGATGGAATTGAAATCAATGGCTATTGATGGACCTAAGGCATGTTCCAAATCTGAAGAAAAATATTATTTCAACAGGGAAGTTGGGAGGTGAAGGTTGTGTGACTACTTTTATAGATAAAACTTAGAAGGTCACTAAAGGAGCCTTGGTAATAGCAAAAGGAGAAAAGGTTGGTACATTGTATTTATGCAATGGTATTTCTAATTCTATTAATGCTTTAACCTCTATAGGAGAAGATATGGCATTGTGGCATCATAAGCTTTTGCACATGAGTGAGAAGGGGATGCAGATTCTTCACTCAAGAAATTTGTTGCTAGGTTTGAAGCATGTTGATTTAAAATTCTATGAGAATTGTGTTCATGGAAAACATAAGAGAGTTCCATTCCTCAGAGTTAGGAAATAAAAGAAGAGTGAAACATTAGAGCTTGTGCATACAGATGTATGGGGACCTACTCAAGTTTCATCTATCAGTGTTTCTCATTATTATGTTACTTCTATTAATGATGCAACCAAAAAAACCTGGATTTATATTATTTGAAATAAATCTGATGTATTTGATACTTTCAAGAAATGGAAATATTTGGTTGAAAATGGGGCAAGAAAAAGGTTAAAGTGTCTTAGATGAGACAATGGAGTTGAATATTGCAAGAAATAGTTGATAGGTACGTTTAGGGGATCAGGGGCAGCGCCCCCACAACTAAAAATAGATGTAAAATTGCTTTGTAAGATGTCGTAATTTTGTAGTCAATTTGGTTCATTCATTAGGTGGAGATGTAACAGTAGAAGTTATGTTTAATTTAGGGTTTTTCTCCCTAGAGGGAAACCTCTCTCTATATATGAGGGAATTGTATTGCGTCTATGTAGATCTCTATTATGAGCAAGGAAGAGAGAGGAGATTGAGGGTGAAGAGGGAATTACAATGGATCTATTGTAGGTTGTATCTCTTAATTTTGCTGGATAATATAAAAGGAAGAACTGACTGTTTCTCCATGGACATAACCCAAATTGGGTGAACCACATATATATGTGTCTCTCTTGTTTTATGTGTTTTCTGTGTTAATATTTCTGAAATATGTTTTATGTATTCCATTACTCTATAATATATAATTTTTCTAACAAATAGTATCAGAGTCAAAGGTCTATTTGGTTGAAAAACTCTCATGAGAGAAGGGTTCTTGGATTGAGTGGGATAAATGGTGGAATAAATTAGGTTTAGGGTCAAAAAATTTGACGGCCAAAACTACCAGCTATCAAAGATGTAGATGGAAGATTACTTGTATTAGAAATATCTATACCTACCATTGAGCAGAAATACAAAGAAGCCGACAAGTATGACAGACACATAATGGGATATTCTTGACAGAAAGGCACTTGGAACAATACAATTATGTCTAGTGGCATTAGTAGCCTTTAATATTTCAAAGGAAATGACAACGAAGGGTTTAATGTCGACATTGGCCAACTATATGAAAAATCCTCGTTCTCAAATAAAGTATTTATTATGAAATGTTTAATTAATATGAAGATGTCAGAAGGTGGATTTGTTGTTGATCATTTAAATGAATTTAATACAGTTACCAGTCAATTAAGTTCTGTAGGGGTAAATTTTGATCACGAAGTTATGGCTCTATTATTTTTTTTCTTCATTGCCAAAAAGTTGGAATGGTTTAACTATGGATATTAGTAACTCTATCTCTAGATCTAGTGCCTTAAAGTTTGATAATTTTGTCGATGCAATCCTTGGCAAGGAAATGCAATGGAAAGGCTTCGGTGAGGCATCAGGTATTGCTTTGACTGTAGAGACTAGGGGAAGAAAAATGGAAAGAGGAAAGAGCCAAGATGTCATAGTAAGTTAACGAACGGCATATCAAAGTCCAGATCAAGGATAGTATGCTAGAAATGTGGGAAGAAAGGACACTTAAAGAAGCACTGCAAGTCTCAGAAGGGAAAAGAAGGAGATGCACAGCAAGAAAACAATCATGAAGTGCATGTGACAGGTGATGTGCTGCAAGATGCTTTGATTCTTTTATTAGCAAATATTATTGATTTTCGGGTGGTTGATTTAGGGGCCTTATCCCATGCCACACCTGATAGGAAAAAGTTTCATGATTATGTTCAAGGAGATGTTGGACAGGTTCGATTGTATGAAGATTAACCCAATAAAATCATTGGAACGGGTAGAGTTTTCATAATAGAGTATAATGGAAATCAATGGCTATTTAAGGAGGTAAGGCATGTTTCACACCTGAAGAAAAATATTATTTCAATAGGGAAGCTGGGATATGAAGGTTTTGTGACTATTTTTATACATAAAACCTAGGTCACTAAAGGAGCCCTAATAATAGCAAAAGGAGAAAAGGTTGGTAAATTGTATTTATGCAATGGTACTTCTAATTCTGTTAATTCTTTAACCTCTATAGGAGAAGATATTACATTGTTCCATCATACGCTTGGGCACATGAGTGAGAAGTGGATGCAGATTTTTCACTCAAGAAATTTGTTGCGAGTTTTGAAGCATGTTGATGTAAAATTTTGTGACAATTGTGTTCATGGAAAACATAAGAGAGCTAGATTCCTCAGAGTTTGGAAAGAAAGAAGAGCGAAAAATTAGAGCTTTTTCATACAGACATATGGGGACCTTCTTAGGTATCATCTCTCAATCGATATCATTATTATGTTACTTTTATTGATGATGCAACCAGAAAATCCTAGATTTATATTATTTGAAATAAACATGATGTACTTGATACTTTCAAAAAATGGAAATATTTGGTTGTAAATTAGATAGGAAAAAGGTTGAAGTGTATCAGATGAGAAAATGGAGGTGAATATTGCAGCAAAGAGTTTGATAGGCACTGTTCAGAGAATGGAATTTATAGAGAGAAGACAATTCCAGGAACACCACAAGAAAATGGTATATCAGAAAGGATGAATAGGACAATCATGGAGCATGTAAGGTGCATGAGTTTTCATGCGTGATTTCCTTAATAATTTTGGGCAAATGTTGTAGATAATTTTGTTTATCTAGTAAATAGAGGGCCTTCAAGTTCTTTTGATGGTGGTATTCCAAAGGAGGCATGGACAGGTAAAAAGGTAAACTACTCATTTTTAAAGACTTTTGGTTTTGAAACCTTTGTCCACATTAATAAAGGTAATAGAACAAAGCTCGAGGAAAAATCAAAGAAATGTACCTTTACTGGTTATGGTGTTAGTGATTTTTTCTATCACTTTTATGATTATGAAAAACACAAAATCCTTAGGAGCAGAGGTGTCATATTCAATGAAAATATTTTGTATAATGATCAGATGCAAGAAAATAAATAGGAAAAAGAAAACAAAAAATACACAATGCTTGATGAGGTCACATAAAAAGTGAAGGTGCCTGAAAATCATAATGATCAATATCCAAAACAACAACAACAACCACAATAGCAACAAGCACCTCAAACACCAGAAAGTGGTGTAAGAAGATCTAACAGGATAAGTAGACCCCCTAAACGATACTCTCCTTCATTATATTATGTATTGCTGACTGATTTTGGTGAGCCAAAATGTTATATAGAAGAACTGCAGGTATAAAATAGGAAGAAGTGGGAGCAAGAAGTGAAAGAAGAGATGGACTCTTCAACACATAACCATACTTGGGACTTAGTTAGGTTGCCTACAGGTAAAAAAACATTGTAGAGTAAATGGGTTTATAGGTTGAAGGAAGAAGATGGAGGTAGAAAAAGGTATAAAGCTAGACTGGTGGTGAAGGGGTTTGCACAGAAAAAGGGTATAGACTTTGATGAGATATTTTATCTTGTTTTTAAAATGACTTCAATCAAAACTATTTTAAGTCTAGTAGTAGCTGAAGATTTTCATCTTGATAAGTTAGATGTAAATACAACCTTTCTCCATGGGGATTTAGAGGAAGAGATATATGTGTAGCAGCCACAAGGATATGAGGTAGAAGTGAAGGAGAAACTACAGTGCAAGTTGAAGAGGAGATTGTATGGCTTAAAATAGGCTCCAAGGCAGTGGTATCTAAAATCTGATAGGTTTATGTCTAAACAAGGTTATACTAGATGTGACCCTGATCATTGTGTTTATCTCAACAGGAAGAATCATGGAAAATATATTATATTGTTATTGAATGTAGATGACATTCTTGTTGTAAGTTCTAACATGCAGGAAATAAATGTGTTCAAAAGATAATTGGCAACCTCATTTGCAATGAAGGATTTGAGTGCTGCAAAACAAATACTTGGTATGAGAATAACTAGTGATAGGAAGAATCTAAAATTAATATTGGCTGAGAGAGAGTACATAGAAAATGTGTTGAAGAGATTTAATATCTAGAATCAAAAACTAGTTAGTACACCTTTTGCGAACCATTTCAAACTAAGGAAGGAGGTGTGTCCCAAGGCTCAGGAAGAAATGGATTATATGTCTAAAGTTCCATATGCGTCAGAAGTTGGAGGCTTAATGTATCCAATGGTTTGCATAATGCCTGATATTGCACATGCAATGGGATTTGTAGGCAGGTACATGAAAAATCTAGGAAAAGAACATTAGATGGTGGTGATGTGGATTCTCACGTATTTGAGAGGTACCACAAATCAAGCATTATGCTTTTGTGGTTCAAACATTTCTCTACAGGGATATGTTGATGCAGATATGGTAGGTAAGAGATAATAGAAGGAGCACCATAGGGTATGTGTTTACTATAGGTGGAACAACTTTCATTTGGGTTTCAAAATTGCAAAGTGTTGTTGCACTCTCAACAACACAAGCATAGTATGTTGCTTCTACAGAGGCTAGTAAAGAAATGATTTGGTTAGAAATGTTTCTGGACGAATTGGGTAGGAAGCAGGAGTTGGGCAGGTTATACCGTGATAGGCAGAGTGCCATACATACTGCAAAGAACTCTGCATTTCATTCCAAGACTAAACATATACAACTCAAGTACCATTTCATATGGGTAGTGTTGGAAGATGGACAGTTGAACCTGGAAAAGGTACACAATAGCCAGAATCTTGTAGATATGTTGACAAAAGTTGTAACCATGGAGAAGCTGAGATTCTTCTCAGTTTAAATTGGTCTTCAAATATGATGAAGAAGACGAGAAACAAAGAGGTCCAAAGTGGATTCATTGTCCAACAAATGAAGCAACACTAGAGTTGCTATAATCAGTCTCCAAGTGGGAGATTCTTGGGTGTGGAGCCTGAATATCTTATTTATTCAGAGGTATCGCCACATTGGACCCCAGTTTGTAATGGGGTGGCAACGCCACTCATAAAATGTATGGTGAAAGGGGGGTCCGGGGGAGCTGCAATATTAGGGAGCCCACCCCCCCCCCCCCCCCCCAACGGGGAATCGGCGCAACGCCCCCAAACTAAAATAGATGTAAAACTGCCTTGTAAAATGTTGTAATTTCGTAGTCAATCTGGGTCGTTCATTAGGTGGAGATCTGATAGTAGAAGTTATGTTTAATTTAAGGTTTTTTGTCCCTAGAAGGCAACCCCTCGCTATATATGAGGGAATTGTATTGCATCTATGTAGATCTCTATTCTGAGCAAGGAAGAGAGAGGAGCTCGAGAGTGAAGAGGGAATTACAATGAATCTATTGTAGGTTGTATCTCTTTATTTTGCTGGATAATATAAAAGGAAGGACTGATCATTTCTCCATGGAGATAGCCCAGATTTGGTGAACCACATATCTATGTCCCTCTTGTTTTATGTGTTTTCTATATTTATATTTCTATAATATATTTTATGTGTTCCATTGCTTTGTAGCATAGAATTTTTCTAAAAAATAGGAGGCCTACCACTGTCATATTGCAGACAATCTCTCTTGAGCTGATCTTTACCACATACCCAACACTCCAAGCATCTAGTGCCATCACCTTGATTCTACTAATATGACCCATGTCCCTGTCTAGATACTTTGAACTTATTGTATGGTGGAACATTTGCTTTCTCTTCTGCATTCTGAGGTCATATTATTTTCTGTTTCCATTTACTTTTACCTTTATATTTCCCTTTCCATCCATGATAATATTCATTCTTATGCTTTGACTACTCATAACAATGATTTACTTTCCCAGTAACTTCTTCAACTGACCAAGGCTCATATTACTCAATTTGATCCTTAAATTCCAATGGAAACCACTGAAAAATATTTGAACTTTAGCCTTTTTATCTTTAAGATACTTTACATACCTCAATAGCTCCAAGAGCTTAGTTGTATACTCCTCATATTTCATCGATCCCATTTTAAGCTCATAGAATTCCTTGTGTTTGTTATCATAGTACCTCTTTGATAAGCACTTCTTCTTGAAAAGTCTCTTAAATTTATGCCAACTCAACTCTTCTATCCTGATGTCTCTGAGCCGCTTCACATCTTACCACCAAATATCTTCTTTAGCTTTCAGGCTGAAGATAGCTACTCTGGCCTTCATATTATCTGTGTACTTATGCAATTCAATGAAATTCTTCATCCTAAGTAATCAAGCCTCGACATCCTCTAGCTTCATCAAATATCCATCAAAGGTAAGTGGCTTAGCTTTCTTAAACTCATTTGGAAAATATCCCATGTCAATCCTCCTATAAGGATGATAAAAATGATGATCATAGTGCATGTGAGAACCAGAACTGTAATAGTACCTATTTCCATCACCTCTCTAATTTGGAGTATCCTAGACTCTGACATCTTGAACCATGTCATCTCCATCTCACACGTGACCACCATTAGATATACTACAATATGCCCCATTAATCCTATTCTCCTATCCATTGTTGATATGAGGTTGTCCCTGTCTCTGCAAGTATGAAAAACTTCGAAGGATTATTTCATTGAATTTTTCTTATTTCTCCTATTCCTATATGATTCTATCATCATCTACCTTGTAACCCTTTGATTCTTCCTTCGAAATTCTCAAAGTGTCTACTAAGTCGGAAGAATTCCCAATACCACACTACTCATCTAATCAATAAGGGGAGTCTCGAGAACTGTAGTCTACCATCCTGCTAGCTCTCTTTTCTCATTCCTGCCAAACATACCATGTCAGCTAAACCAAAATATAAACATAATCAACATACCTCAGTGTACCTCGGGGAGGATATCTCATCTAGGAGATCCACCAGATTGTTAAAGTACATGTATAAATATAATCATAAAAAAATATAGATACCATACTAACCTTAGTCGAGTTATCATGCAACCAACATGAATGCATGACCAACGCACACTGCCCATCGAGTCCAATGGGTGAACCATGATCTGTTATCACTCTACAACACCCTCCTCCAACATATACCCAAGTTAATCAACTTGTTGGGGTAAACATGTGACGAGAGGATACTACAATTTGATTCAACTTGCTAGGTCACCTTAAGGAAGTGGAGCTAACATAACACACCCAATACGACCTTTTGCACCTACCATATAACCTACAGGACCCAACCAACACTTCCATTTGATCAACCTCTGCAAAAACTCAACACTTCACTTCCCTAGAGCCTCAGTCGCTCCCATGACATGGGAATGCATGTGACTAAGGCCCTTGAGTTACTCTCACAGCATGGGTGTACAAGTGACTAGGGTATTTTTCATCTAGTTCTGAGCCTGTGACCTAGTATTTTTTGCCACTTTTTAGTGCTACGACTGAGGTCACTGACTAGAACTCCATGAAAATTTTAGGAATGAAAAGTAACATCGAAATAATGATACAGATGGAATAAAACATGATAAGAGAATACGTCATCACTGTCATATAACATGCTCATAACCAGCATATAAGCAACATACATATCAAGGATACATTAGCCATAAATGTCTCATATGAACCAATACATTTTCTCGTAAAATACCAAGGAAAAATAGTTCTCTTTAGTGAAGGAAAATCCAACCTGGTATGGGACTACCATGTTGCATCCAATAGTAGATTGGTTGAGCCAAGTCTCTCTTCAGCCAATCACCCTCATGCCATATTCTAAGCATGAATGTGGGACTTATGACCAAGATCAACCAGAGTATCCTGAAGCTACACCACCTCACCCTAAATAATAGAATTCAGATTTATTGCACTCTCCATGCTTCACCGCAATCCTAACCGAATCACTAGGGCAAAACAAGCATGGATTCCACCAAATCTCTCCACCTACACCGTGAGGAATTTTTCCATCCCAACCTCTCTTCTTTATAGTGTATCCCTTAGTTACTGGTCAACAGATTCCTAGGCCTATGAGCTCTCAACTCTATGGGATATACTATGTATTCCATCTTGGGATTTGTAGGCCCAATCAAGGGTACTCACCGTTGATATTTACCGTGTATCCTTCCATTACCAGGCAAGCGATTCCTTTGCTTAATCGATGTGGTCATATTCATACTTTACCATGTATTTGATCCTGTGATTCCTAGGTCTTGTAAATAATGTTGGGACACCCCACTCAACTTTGAGTCCATCCAAAAATCCAAATCAACTACATACAAAAGTATCTACCACACCATGGCTATCAGGAAATGGAAAGGCTATGCTAAAAAACATTGTCACACCTATAGAAAAACATGCCCATGACAACAAGAGAACCAAGAACACACATGCATAACCATGCATGTCAAATATAGCAAGGAAATCACACATGTAAATCTATACTTGAAACTAATCATGTTTTAGATACTTGATACTGCTCTTCCTTACTTGATCTTTGCTTCCTCTTTCCTTCTTTTCCTTTCTTGATCCAATGATGAAGTTCTCTAAGAAAACTCTAAGTAGCCAAGAGTGAGAGAGAGAATAGGGAGAGAGCTCCAAAAATGAACTAAAGAAAAGCCATGAACTGATCCTCATAAGCCTTTTTATTAATGAGGCCTCTATTTCTTCATTTTGTCTTATTTTCCTTCATTTTACTCCTCACATGCAACCTGTGACCTTTCACGTTCATTTTCTCCTGTTTTCCGTTATTTTCATAAATAAAATGCCAAAAATGACATTTTTCCTTTCCAAAGCCTTTGCAAATTTCCTTAGCCAGAATAACTGAAATGAGCACCCATACTAGGATGTCTTGCCCAGCATTCAACTTGGAATAAGTATCCCATAACCGTGGTTATTATTTTGCCTTTATTAAAATTATTACATGGAATTTTCAGAAGGTTGTTATATTATGAATAATTAAATCACTTATCCTCTTCTAATTTGGTAAAATGTCTCTTATTTAAGATACAAAAGAAATTTACTATTATTTAATGTGAACGTGACACATATTTTATTATATATTTTCTAATATTTTAGTTACAGTTTAATTCACACACTAAAACCTTATTAAAATATTATAAAGTTATATTATTTACTATTTTACATAAATTTATTGAAAAAATTATAATTTATGTTTTAGATATAGTAACATATAATGTTTTTTTTTTCATTAGATAAAATGTGCAACAAAAATATTTTTATCTAAATATATGGATGTTTTCTAAAAAATTAAAAAATAAAATAGAAACTTTTTAATCAATAAAATTGAATGTTTTACAATTCTAAAATGTGAAAAAATTAGGGGATTTTCATTTTAAATATGGCATAAATATAATATAAAAGTCAATTTAAAATAAATGTCATTAATATTTACATTAAATATTTACTCTAGTTTCAAAATACTTGTAATATTTGTAGTGTTTATAAATATGTTAATTCCCATGATTATAAGGCTTTCAATAAAATGTGTTATCCTAAGAAAAATCTTAAGATAAATTATATATTTTTATTTAAAACACAATAAATCAATCTTCTCATCGATATTGCTATTATTATTTGTAAGGTAATAATATTTGACTTAAAAAGTTACAATCCAATCATATATTGTTGTTGCTAGTAAGGAAATCAAACCACTAACATAACATAAAAGTTCAGGAAACTAGAGTAATAGTAAAACATAAGCTTCGTTGACAGAGTATCTCTATGCTTGTTTGTTATATAGTCATTGCATTAAAAAACGGGTTGTCCTTCCCAATATTCTTGATACTACATGTTTGTAATCCAAATCAAACTAATTGGAAATTCATTGTAAACGTATTAATATAGAAAGCTATGAAAGACAAGAAAACATTGTGCAACATAGCTAGCTATTGGGAGAGTCCACTAGATCATTTGAATATGGCTAGGATCATCTTGGGGATTCACAAATAATATATTGGCAAGATCATCATCTAGAATATTAATTTTTATGTCCATCTTCTTGAGCTAGATATGTATATAATTTAATTGGGCCTGATTCTATAGTTCCACATCCTTTTTATCCTGAATGGGCCTACAAGGAAGAGTTTTAATTTTCCATTATGTAGGTTTTAACCCTGTATAGAAATTACCTGCATAGGAATTCTAAAACACAGAAAATAAATAATGTGAGAGCATAACACATAAAACAAATATACACAAAGATTTTCCCCTGGATCCCAAAACTAGGACTACTAGCTTGATTTTTGATTATATTTCTTTCAATATTACAATACATATATATACATGCTGAAGCATCCAATACCATGGACCGAAAACCATCGCGTTCAAAACCATGGACCAAAAACCATAGGTAGGTTCGCCCAACTTAATATAGGGTCCAAAAAAAAAAATTCTTGTGACCCCCCCACTGTGAAATTAGTGCAATGAAGGGAGGGCTCTACCCCCCCTCCAACCCCCTGGTTCACTATGTAGGGTAGTCGTGGAAATAATATCACACAATCCAACATTCTCCCACTTGTTGTTTTCTTTCCATAGGGGGGCATAAGAGAGCATAATCATTTTTCCAGCACTGAAACGCCTATATTCTCTCTACACGAGGAGATCTTCTCAGAGCCCACACATTTTGTCAATGCATCTGTAGTATTCTTCAAAGTTTCCACCTTTACCAGCAACACCTTTTTGTCTTCTATCATATCCCTCACAAAGTGACACTGAACATTAATGTGCTTTGTCTTTGAATTATAAGCAGGGTCCTTTGCCAAGAAAATTACACTTTGGCTATCACAGTCTATCCTTATAGCTCCCTGTATTAACCCCATACTTGAACACAATCTATGCAACCAAACTACTTCCTTGCTTGCATGAGTGGCTGCCATGTATTCTGCCTCTGTAGTTGATAGTGACACTACAGATTGTTTCTTACTCATCCAACTGACTGCACCTCCAAATACGTTAGACACATACCCACTTATAGATCTTCTCTGATCCAAATCTCCAGCCGAGTCTGCATTAAGAAAGCCATGAATATCCAACACTTTGTCCAATCCTGGTCTTCCTTGGTAGCACAAACCATAATCAATAGTGCCATGCATATACCTGAAAACCCACTTCACTGTTGTCCGGTGCTCCTTCCTTGGTTTTGACATAAACCTACTCAATACTCCTACTGGATGTGCAATGTCTGGTCTAGTACAGACCATTGCATACATCAGGCTACCGACTACACTTGCATATGGAACACGAGACATATCCTCTTCCTCTTCTTGTTT